>PPKY03000050.1:0-86447 GCA_003706315.3 Ambrosiozyma oregonensis (nom. inval.)
AAAATCCATTGGAATTCAACATGGAGATCTTGAAGACAGGAATGTTTGTACTGATGATAACGATACTGTTTACATTTTTGATTTTGGAGAAGCAAGAATTACTCCACATTTTCGTGGTTCCTTGCAAAAGTCGAATCAATATGTAATTTGGTAAAATATTCATAATTAACTTGAAGTTATCAAGCAATTCTGCTTTTGGTGAAGAATTTATATGTTTATACTTTTACATTTATTGTTTTTTGATGTTTATTTCTGTTTTATTTTATCTTTTTATCTTTACATTGTTTTTTCTTCTCCGTCTCTTAATTTAATTGTCGCTTGTTTGATTTTCAAATTGGCTTCCTTTTGGATATTCGATAAAAATTCGTTTACTAAGTAAGTTAAGTTTATAAAAAACCTTTGTATAGCGATTTTCACTGATCTCAGATAATTTGGTCGGATAAATTATTCGCTATTATATAAGATTTAACCATGAAGAAATAATATTACAAATATATTAGTTTCTGTGGACTTCAATCTTATATGATTATTATGATCTTGTCTATCTGCTTGTCTAAGTGTTTCAATCTTTTTCTGAAATTTTGTTTAATTCCAATTTCAAGTTTTGATTTTAATTATAAAGAATTTTAAGAGATAAAAGAAGATAAGTTGCAGTTATGAATATGTCATCAACGGATAACAAAAAAATAATAGCTGAACCAAATCAAAAAACTTTGTTAAAGGAAACAAACGAAAGCCAAGATCAAAGTTTAGATTATCCAGAAGGATCAACAAGAGGTTGGTTAGTATTGGTTGCAAGCTGTTGTATAATGTCGATGTCTTTCGGTATGGTTAATTCATATGGAGTTTATCAAAGTTATTACGAAATAAATTATCCAGATATAAGTTCGAATACATTATCCATTATAGGTTCATTACAAGCATGTTTAACGTTTGTTATAGCTATACCATCTACGATATTAATGTATTATTTTGGACCTCAAATGATTGTTTTAATTGGTGGGATTGTTGCTTGTTTATCATATTTTATGCTTTCATTACAAAATTCAATTTGGGAATTATTTATAATTCAAGGATTAATGTTTGGTTTAGGATCAGGATTAATGTATGTTCATGCAACATCAGTCTTATTTCAATATTTCCATGAAAAGAAAGCTTTAGTACAAGGCTTAATAACTGCATCTGCTAGTACTGCTGGGGTTTATTGGCCAATTGGTGTTAGAGAGTTAATTAATAAAGTTGGATTTAAATGGGCTAATAGAATCATTGGATTTATATATTTACCACTTTTTATAATAGCAACAATTTTAATTAAACCAAGAATAAAATCATTAAAAAGAAAGAAAAATCAAAATATTTTGAGAATAAATTTCAAAGTTATATTTGATTCTAGATTTTGTTTAGTTGCATTATGTTGGTTTTTATTTATATTATCATTATTTCCTGGATTATTTTACATTGATTTATTTTGTATAAGAGTTGGAGTTGCAAAAGGTTTAAAAGATTATAATGTTGCAATTATTAATGCATCAGCATGTTTTGGTAGAATTATTCCTGGTTATTTTGCTGATAAATATGGTCGAATTAATATTTTAATACCATTTTTGATTATTTCAGGTATAGTACCATTAGCATTATGGACAAGAGCAAGAGAAACATCGAGCGTTTTAGCATTTTGTATTATTTGGGGTTTTTTTTCAGGCACTCCAGTTTCTTTAATGCCAAGTATTGTTGGTCAATTATTTAAATCAAAAGATATGTCATCTTATCTTTCGTTTTTCTTTGCATGTGGTGGTATTGGATCTTTAATTGGTCCAATTATTGCTGGAACGTTTATTCCAAAGGGTGATATTTCAGGTGCTGATGGGTTTAATAAATTAGCAATTTTTTCAGGTGTAATTGAACTTGGTTGTGCTGTAATAATGATAATTGTTAGGTATATGTATACTAAAAAATTGATTAAGAAAATTTAAATATTTTTTTTTTAATCTTTTATTATTTTTTTGTTAAAAAAAAATTTATAAAAAAAGTTGTAAAACTAAACGAACAAGAAACATAAACATAAACATAAACATACATAACAAAGAAAGTAATCTTCATGATGAAGTGATGATAAAAATAATTATAATAATAATAAAAAAAATAAAGGGAATAAGGTATCAAAAAAAAAAGTCAGAACTTCAATTCATATAAATCAAGCAGTTCCCCATTCGGAAGTAGCCCAAGATCTTAATTCAACATCTTCTTCTAAAGAATTAAAGAAATCACCAATATAATTTTCATTAATATAAGTTTCATTGTTATATAACTCGAAATTGTTCAAAACATCTAAGATGAATGGTTCACCAGCATAAACCAAATTAACTAAAGAAGCTTCAATACCACCTTGAGAAACTTCATTAAACATATAAGTAGTTTCATCTAAATCAGTATAATAATCAGAATAAGTGAAATCTGAAACAGATCTCATAACAACAATTCTTGAGAAATCAACTAAGCCATACATGGCAGCTCTTAACAAAGCTTCTAAAGTTGCATTGTCTTCTTGTTGAGTTGTACAATAAGTTGCGGTATCATTTGTAATTAATTTAGTATAATTTGAAAAAGTCTCATCAAATTCCAGACCAAACCAATAAGTATCACTTGTTAGAGTATCACAAGCAATTGCTTGTGGTTCTCTGTTAGCAGGTGAATAATCATACAATTCTCTGAATTCTTCATTTGCTTCAGTACCATTGTATAGTTCAGCAGTTTGAGCCAATTCTAAAGCACGATCTCTTAAATTTTCATTCAATTCAAAAACTTCAGTACCATAAATATTTAATGGATATTGTGATGAATTTGTAGTACCGAATGGGAAGTAACCAGTTGTCCAATTATCAGGCATTTCTCTTGCATCAACTTCATATTCTAAAATTTGAACAGCAAATCTAGCAAATGTAACATCACCTAAAGTTGCTTCCTTTGGTGAAGCACCAGCAATACCAGCAACAATGAAAAAAGTTTCAGTTAAATCTAAATATGGATTTAAAGCAATTGAAGTTAATGTAGTTGCAGCATTAATTTCACCTTCACCAGTTGTAACTTGACATAAAGTATGATTTGAATTACAATGAATATATGGATAAATTGGTGATAATCCTGGTAATGTAAAATTATGAACTAAATCGAAATGCTCCAAAAATGGTTCTTGTTCTAATTCAAACATATTAATAATTAAAACTAAAGGTTTATAAACTTCATTTTCTTCATAAATCGTTTCATTAAATCCTTCAGTTTTAGCAGGATGAGGAACACTATAACTTGAAGTTGGAGATCTAAAAGCATCAGTAATTTTAGATGTATAAATACTAGCACTTGCACTAGCTTTTGGTTTTGCACTTGCACTTGCACTTGCACTAGCACTAGCCTTACCACTAGACTTTGCTAAAATGGTAGCTGAGAAAAGAGCAGAAATCGAAAAAATAGCAGATAACTTCATTTTTGCAAAACGAATGGATCAATGAAAGTGAAAAACTTTTATATAAAAGAGAAGAAAATAAAAATCCAAAAATCCTAAAACAAAAAAAAGGAAGGTATATTCGGAAGTTTTGGGAAGTTTGAGATATTTATACTCTTAACAATAGTAAGGAAATTGCTGTTAGATGAAATTGGTATATTATAATTAAATATATATCTATATATCAAATTGGGCCAGTCAATCAATATATTGATCCAATAAAGATTAGGAAGTGCCGCATAAACAACAAACTTTCCAGATCCAGAATACCTAATTACCTGATTTTATCCATCTCAACCGAAATGATGTATGTGATGAAAGAATATAATAGCAATATTATATTGCTCTTATCTAAAAAGTTTTCTTTGCGTCTTTGGGTTTTTCGTTTTTCGTTTTTGTTTTTCGTTTTATTTTTCGTTTTTATTTTTCATTTTATTTTCTGTTTTATTTTTCAACTATATCCAACCTTTACAACCATTAAGTAGCCTCAACTATTTTTCAATCAACCTATTAAGCAATTATCAAATTTACAAACTTAAAAAAGTTCCTTCTGTTCCGTTGAGCGGCCAATAATT
The DNA here is from genome assembly GCA_003706315.3 of Ambrosiozyma oregonensis (nom. inval.). Taxonomy (NCBI): domain Eukaryota; kingdom Fungi; phylum Ascomycota; class Pichiomycetes; order Pichiales; family Pichiaceae; genus Ambrosiozyma; species Ambrosiozyma oregonensis (nom. inval.). The sequence continues at coordinate 4,075 of PPKY03000050.1, forward strand.
CTTCTTGGCTGCTCTTGGCTATTGCGGCGCAGAGGCGTCTAATTAGGCCGCTTTGGGAAAAAAGAGATTTTTCTCTTTTTTTGCTCTTCGTCTATTTCTAGTAATTGTGTATAGAAAGTTCTTCGAATGCCACAGCTTAGTACTATGTATGGTAGATCACTCCTGTGAGTACTCTATTGAAGTAGTAGCAACAAATAAGAGCAAGAACAACAGTAATAGCAACAGAATTAGTAATAATGATAGTAACAGCTGTCAATGTGGTCACACGGGCTTTTACCAAAATGGGTTAGTCCGCTATCCAAGTTAGGAAGAGCAGGGTCGATCGACTCGTCGATATCTATACTTTAAGTATTTACTCTTGAGTATTTTGAAAATACAAATGAAAACAGGTTTTTCTTTTACAATTTAGATAAACTATTTTAAGTTCTAGATAACAAATAAATCAATTAGTTTTAACGGAAGTTTAAAATCCAAAATATCGCATTGGCTGTTGAAAATCCTATCTGGATGTATTCAAACCTTCTCTTCACGCGGATACAATGAAAAGATCTACTTTAAACAAAAGATTTGATTAATTATTATTTATTTCAAATAACTAACTATAAATTAATTATAATATTTAAACAGGAATATCAGATTCATCTTTGTCATTATCAGGTAATTTTTTATTTGACATAAATAATGAAAATATTAATGAAGCTCCACCTAATCCAACACATAAATAAAAAACATTATGAATACTACTTAAAACTTTATCAATCATTAATGTTTTCTCTGAATTTGGTAATGATTCAAGTAATGTAGTACTTGAAATGATATTAGTTAAGCTAACACTATTTGATGGTAATTCTGACATTATTTCATTAATTCCATTTTTTAAAGTTTCTGAATAAATAATTTGTGAAACTAATGAAAATAATGCTGCTCCCATATTTAATCCTAAATTAAAAAATGCTGTTGATAAAATTGTACCTTCATTAACTTTTGGTGTAACAACTTGAACTTCATTTAATGTTGATTGTAATAAAGCTCCTGATCCAGCACCTGAGACGATCAATAATCCAATTTTACCACTTGAATTAGTTTTTTGGTTTAATAGAATTAAAATACCCGATCCAACAGTTAATAAAATTCCTCCAATAATACCAAATGGTTTAATAAATTTTGTTCTTCTAATTAATCTTGCACAAATACCAGAAGCAATAAGTCTTGAAATCATAAATGCTAAAAAATTAACAACTGCTGATAATGCATCTTCATTTAAGACAACTTCAAAATAAATAAAAATAAATTGAATTAATGAATATGTTGCTCCCATTCCAAAAAAAATACTTAAAACAGTGAAAAACAATGGTTTTGTATTCACTAAATATAATGGAATCAATGGTTTCTCAGAATATTCAAAATTCCAAATAACAAATAAAATTAATGAAATTCCACCTGAAATAAAACATCCAATTGGGTTAGCTGATTTCCAATTTGAATCTTCAACTCCTAATGATAATGCAACTAAAGGTAAAACAAATCCACCAATCATTAAGAATCCACCAATATAATCAATACCTTGAAATTTCTCTTTTAATGTACCAGATGGTGTCTTTTGTTTATAAGAAAAATAAAAAATTGGTGCAATTACACCACCAAGACAAAGATTAATATAAAAACACCATCTCCAAATCCCATTACTTGTGAAAACACCACCTAAAACTGGTCCAATTGTGTTAGCAGCCGTAAGTATAACTGTAAAAAATGCAAACATTTTCGGTCTTTCTTGAATTGGTGTGATCTCTGCAATTATAATGTATGAACAAGTTTGAATACTTGATGCACCAATACCTTGAATTACTCTACCAACGATAAACATATTCATTGAAGTTGAAACACCACCAATTAATGATCCAATTTCAAAAATAAAAATACCAACTAACATACACCATTTTCTACCAAATAAAACAGCAACCGTACCCCAAATTTGTGTAAAACATCCTTGTCCTAATAAAAAGCCTGCCATAATCCATGTAACTTTATCAAAGGAATTAAATTTATTTGAAACAAAAGTAATTAAAGGCATTGTGATTGTTGCATCTAATGATGTTAAAAAAAAACATAATGCAGTAACACAAATACATAAATAAAGTTGAAATCCTTTGAGTAAAGTTGACTCATCATGATCATTTTTCTCCTCTTCAAAATATTCTTTTAGTGGTGGTGTTGGTCTTGATTCAATATTTCCCATTTCAAATTCATCATTTGTATCACTTAAATTAGGTAAGCTTGAGACTTCATGGCTAGTTGATGGACAGATTTCAACATTTTGATTGTTTTGATTCTTTTTCTTCAATGATCTTACTATATGACGACCTAATAAAAACATGTTTAAATTGATAATTTTTTTGGATTTGGTTTCGTATTATAGTTTATTCTTAAATTTTATTAATGAAAGTTATAGATTATTCATGTTTCTTGATGAGATTTAAAACTACTTAAATATATTTTTCGATTGAATTACTCAGCATTGAACCATTTTCCAATGTATAAGATTTTTTAAAGAAAATTCAAAAGTAGTAAACATAACAAAGTAAAGCCTCGTTCAAAAATGGGCTCCGTAGGCCCCAATATCATACATTTAGTAAATCATATTTAAAGGAAAAAGGCTGAATCTCCGTAAATTATTCGGATCCGCAATAACTCCGGGTGGCTTGCGCCATCTCTGTTTTTCTTGGCTTCGCCTCCATCAGAGAGCCTTACTTTGACCATAATTTTCCATAAATTTCGTTGTTTAAACAAATTCATTGTAGTAATATGCAAGTTACTTTGTAACAAACATTAAAACTAGTAAAACCAATTCCTGATAATAAATTACAGAGCCATCCAACCAAGCCTCTTTTTATAAAATGTGTGTGTGAGTTTATCCATTCAAAACAGTTTTTTAATCTCACAAATGAATAGTCAAGCCTTTAATTATAATTATTCAGAATGGAATTTATGAAAAGAAGAAAAAAACATTTAGATACATGTTGTTGAACAATATAGAAAGTTCCACACATTTTACATTTTTCTATTTTCTATTAGTGTGGTTCTTTTTTCAACAATTATAATATTGTTCAGTCAATTGATCTAATAAACACCCCCATCCTTCATCCCCATCCTCATAATACTTTCTGATTAGCAATGATATATATATATATATCACGATTTGTAAAAAATACTAAACTACTTTAAAAATGGTCTGCAAAGTATTCTATTTGTGTTTGAATAAAGTTTATTTGAGTTTTTAAGGTTCATTAGGTCAATTAGGTCAATTAGGTCAATTAATTGGAGAGTAGCGGCTGAAATTATTTGCTTCCATTTCCATTTTTGCTGATTTATTAGTTTATATACAAAAGATCAAATTAGAGAAGTTAGGATTATTTTACTGTCAAAATTGGCCTTTTCTTTACAAGGTGAATTGTTGCTTTTTGCTTTTTGCTTTTTATATTTGAAAACGTCTGTATCCTTTAAAATGATACCCTATAAAGTGGTAATTTGGTTGCTTTTTATACTTTTTTTTTTAATATCTTATTTCACCTAGACGCTGTATTTAGATTAAATTGATTAATTCATATGGATCAGTTATTCTTCAGTGGAATATAGGTAATGATACATTTGTCTCACGTCAGGAGCTCCCGCGACAATCAAGACGATCAATCGGCTTTATAAAGATGAAGGAAGGTAACTTTAGTAGTTTGAGAAAGCTCTTTATAGCAATTAGCCGGTAGTTTTTGAAAGTTTAATTAAAGCTTCCATATTCAATATCAAGTTAGTATCTTATTCAAATAATCAAGTTATTTTATAACACTAGTTATACTACCCCGGGTCAAGTTAAAGGAGTGGAACTTATGCATATACAATTAGTTTTTAGTTCTCTTTTTAGAAATGAAACTAACGGGCAAAAAAAAAAACACCACTAAATAGGGATATAATCATGTTGTTTGAACTATATCTCCGAGATTCAAACCGTATTGTGGGGAAATCCTAAAGTTACGCATACATATATATAAATATGGTGATAGTTATGAAAAGAAGAGAAAGCTAAATAATAAGAGATAAGAGAGAAGACGATTCAGGACGATCGGGATTTAATTCAGTGCTAATACTAGTTTTGTAATGGACGTTTGGAGGATGTATTAATAAAAGCAATAAACAGCAAAACAGTTCAGTTAAAAATTCAATAGTTGCTGAATTCCAGGTGTACATGCGTCTATTCGATGCGCAACGGTCTATGTGAAAGTGAATAAGTCATGGATAAAGCAGGCGTAAGCAGGATGTAAACCGTTAGACTTTGTAAAAAGCATAGGTTCAAGGGGGTAAATAAATTGTGAAGGTTGGGTTGTTTTTGTGTTGTTTTTGTGTTGTTTTTGTTTTACAAAGTATTAATTGTTTATAGATAGAATTAGAAAACAAACCTTTACTGATAAGAAGCGAGCGATAAAGGGCCACACCCAAAATAGCGGCGTGATTGCCAATAGTAGAGCTTAAAACCGATAACCAGTCAAATTGCTAATGTCTCTTTTCCTTTAAAAACAAGTAACTCACATTATTAGACTAGTATAATAATATCCAATAGTAATATTCTCTCTAAAACTCTTCTCTTCCTTTTCCTTCCATATATACCTATACCTATACCTATAGTTATATAAAAACCCAAAGCTAACTCCGCTGGCGCCACCGCTTCACCGCCACCGCAAAAGTAAAAAGTTAAAAACACCGCCACTGCTTCCAGAAAGAACAAAAAAAAAAAAAATAAAAGAGAGAAAAATTTTCTCCCTTTTACGTAATTTGCTTGCTGACTCTGCGACGCGGAGTCGTCTTCAACAGATGTCTGATTAGAAAAGGGAAACATCTTCAACAACTCCTTTCTCTCTCCGAATCCAGCCCTTACTCTTCCTCCATCCTATCCATCTATATCATCACCAAAAATCTTATCATTTACTTTTCAAAATCCTTTTAAAATTCATTAATATTTAAAAACTAAAATCTGTTTGATCAACAACTAACAACTAAAACAAAAGTACAACTAAAACTTAACAATAAGATTAAAGTTTACAACATACAGTTACATATTTTCTTCTTATTCTTATCCTAATAAATCTCTTTATTTTGTATTCTTTTATTCCAATTATAACAAGAATAATTACAATTTTTTGAAACATTGTTGCCCCTTTTGTTTTCACTTTCGAATTTAATACTTGAACTTTTACCCCAACTTTCAATATATTAATTTTTTTGACAAATATTATTATTGAAACCTTCCCCATTCAATTTTTAATTTTTTAATTTTAATTTTCAATAAAAAACAAATCACTATAATCATGACTGCTCGTGTTGATACAACAAGAAGACCTTCAATGGCAGAACGCCGTCCTTCAATGGCAGAACGTCGCCCTTCAATGAAAACAAGAAGACCTTCTGTCATACCTCATTTAGCAGGTATTGAAGACCCAATTTTACCTGATACTCCTGAAGAATGTGATGTTTTAGTTGTTGGTACTGGTTTAGTTGAATCAATTTTGGCTGCTGCGTTAGCATGGCAAGGTTCAAATGTGTTGCACGTGGACTCAAATCCATATTATGGGGATACTTCTTCTACAATGACAATTGAACAACTTAAAGCATGGTGTCATAATGTTAATTTGAATACACCTGGATTTCATGGATTTTCAAAAGCATTATTATATATTCCAAGACCTGCTAAATTAAATTCAAGAGATTATTCAATTGATTTAACACCAAGATTATTATTTGCAAAGTCGGATTTATTATCTTTAATGGTTAAATCAAGAATTTATCGCTATTTAGAATTTCAATCGATTTCAAATTTTCATACTTTTGAAAATGATACTTTTGGTAAAATGTCTTCCTCAAAAGAAGAAATATTTACTGATCAATCTTTAACTTTAGCATCAAAAAGAAATTTAATGAAATTAATGAAATTTGTTTTTGAATTTGATACTGAAGAAAATAAACCTATTTTAGAAGAATTTTCTCAAATAAAGTTTACTCAATTTGTTGAAAATAAATATAAATTATCTCAAGCTCAAATTAATGAATTATGTTATACTTTAGGTTTATCTCCAACTCCAGATATTTCTACTCCACAAGCATTATCAAGAATTAGACGGTATTTAGTTTCTTTTAATGTTTATGGTAATTTCCCAGCTTTATATTCAAAGTATGGTGGACCAGGTGAAATTTCTCAAGGTTTTTGTAGATCAGCTGCTGTTGCGGGTGCAACTTATAAATTGGATTCACCAATTCAATTTTATGATAGTAAATCAAAATTAGCTCATTTTAAAGATGGTTCAAAAGTTAAAGTTACAGAAAAAGTTGTTTGTTCACCATCTCAAGCTCCAGTTGGTGCAAAGAATGTTCCAGAGAAAAAATTTGAAATTAATAGATTAATTACAATTGTTGAAAAATCTTGTAAAGAATGGTTTTCTGAAGGGGAATCCGCAGCTATAGTTGTTTTCCCTCCAAATTCTTTAGATTCAAATAATAAATTCCCTGTTCAAGTGATAATTATGGGAGCTGGCTCCGGTTGTTGTCCTCCAAATCAATGTATATGGTATTTATCAACAATTGAAAAAGGTCAAAAAGGTAGATCTGATCTAGAAAGTGGATTATGTAAATTAGAAGATTCTATTTTAAGAGAATCAGAAGTTGGTGGATTTGATGTTGAATTAGATGAAAATGATGTCATGTTAAAACCTGATGGTTCAGTTTCTGTTATCAATTCAGTTAAATTAGGTAAGTCATTCAAAAACTTTGCTCCAAAAGAAAAATTGACTTATTTGTTTAAATTAATGTTTACCCAATTAACTTCAATTGAACCATTTGGTGTTGTTTCAAAAGATGTTTTTAAAAGAGCTAATTCACAAGAAGTTGAAGATACTGTTCCTTCAATTAATGGTCCAGATAAAGATATAATTTATTCAAATATGCCATCTTCAGAAATTTCTTACGATGGTATTATTACTGAAGCTCGTTTGTTATATTCAAAGATTGTTGGATCAGATGATGATTTCTTTGATGTTGATTTTGAAGATGATGATGATTCTTCTCCTAATGTTGCAGGTTCAAAAATCTCAAATGATTCAGCTATTGCTGATGATGATGAAGATTTAGGATTTCAAGATGAGATGGACTTTGAACTTTGATATTTCGTTAATATTACAATTATGATAAAAAAAAAAATTATAAAAGTTTGCGTTTTAGTATCTCTTCCTAGCTTAAGTTAGGTAGTAATTTTTTGCTTTATTTTTATTCTTGTTGGCTAGAATTCTTTTTTTATTCTTATCAAGTTATATTTTAGTATTTTTTTTCATTGAAAATCTACTCAATATATCTAAAAAGCTCTTTTACTATCACTTTATTATTTCCCCTCTTATTTTGTTCTTGTCCTTTTTTATTTTGACATAACCTATTTAATCATTCTTCTATTTGTTTTTTGTTTTTTATCCATTTGATTGAAAGGTATGTTTGAACGTCTCTTATATTACAGGTTTTGTGTTTCAAGTTTAAATGTGTTACTGTTTGTGTGTTTTTTTTTTCTTGTGTTGTTTTTGCTTTTAATAGCTGCTAGGTAGTTAGTATCTTTATTTCCCTTTTTGCCCTCCTTTTGAGTTTCACAAAGTTGTTCTGTTTATTAGTTTTCAAAGTTTTGATTTGGTGCCTTCTTATTATATTTCAGTTTGATTTAAATATTCTATTCCTTTGATGTTTACCAATCGTATACAGTGTTTTTATTTATACTTTAGTTTTTCCTTTCTTTTTTTTGTTTTTTTTACTCTTCAACTATACCTTAGTTTTATCCTTATTTTTAGCCTAATACTTTATAGTTGTTATCTTGGTTACTCTTACTCCTATTCTTATTTCTCCGTTTTCTATGTCCACTTTTTATGACATTTCTGCTTTTTTTGGTTAATTTAATTAGTTTTTTTCTTCTTACATAAGTTTCAGTTTTAGTTTTAGTTTTAATTTCAGTTTTAGTTTAAATTGATTTTTAGTTTTTAGCTTTTGATCTTTCGTTCTTTCGTTCTTGATTTTTATCTTCTCTACCTTTTATTTTTAAAATATATATATTTTCTTTCCTTAATTTTTAATAATATAATGTCCTGTTTGGCCTCTAAATTTTGCTACCCTAACTAATCTTAATCAAATCAACTAAACGAAAATTACTAAAAGGTTTAGAAAAATGAAGTTAATTTTATTATTTTATATATATATAAAAATATTTTAGATACATTTATATTAATCCATTAGAAAATAATTAAAATTAATTAATCTATTCTTGGGAGAAATGTTCTAATAAAACAGCTCTTTCTTCAGTGTCAGCACCCCAGTTCTTAATAACAACACAAGAAGCACCAACAACCTTTCTAGCATTACCTTCTCTGTCTAAAGCACATAAACCGGCCCATTCACCTAATTGCTTAGCATCAGAAACCTTGATTAATGGAATCTTGTCTTCTGGTTCATTACATAAAGCTTCAACTAATTTAATAATTGATTCTTCAGTAACAGAATCACATAAAACAGCTAATTGAGCTTCACCTCTAGCTAAAGCTTTAGTTGCTTCTCTTAAACCTCTAGCTAAACCATCGTGAACTAAAGCAGTTCTTAAAACTTTTTGTAAACAGTCTTCAATGGAAACAGAAGCGGATTCTTCAACAGCAACTTCTTCAACTTCAACTTGGACTTGTTCTTCGACGTCAGACATAATGTATTATAATTTTCTAATTTAATAACTTCTTCCTCAGATTGGATATTTCTGGTCAGTTGGATAATGAAAGAAAAGAAAAAAATTTAGAATTCCAAGCATACAGTGACAGTCCATAGTTTCAAAAAATGATATTGGAAAATTGGAAAATTTGCAGAGCGACAAAGTGGATCTGGTCGTGTGTTTACCATAACAGTACAGTCACGTGTAATTAAGAAGGGTTACAAGCCCTCATCAATCTCTCTCTCTCTCTCTCTCTAAAGAAAACCAAATAGAGACATAAATCAGTTTATTATATTATTATATTATTATATTATTATATTATTATATATTGAATTGAGATCAAATTATATATTATAAACTTTAATACAGATAAAATGTGTAGTCAATGATGAATCAACGAAAAGCTTTTCCTTCTCATTCCTCTTTCCTAGTTTTAAAACCTAGAACAGATAATATACTTTAGCAAATCAAATAGTTATATCAGTCAGCAAGTAATTGTGGTTTTTGAATACCTTCTCTTTACTATAAGTTTCAAGCCATTTGTAGATCTTGGAAAACTTCTTTTAATGTTATTATCTAATTTTCTGTATTCACATCTATCTTTAGTAAATCAAATTGAAGAGTTTGAAGAGATTGAAGGGATAAGCAAGTGAGAAATTTCCATCTTTAATGGTCTAATTGAATGAGAAGCTTTCTTATTTGATTTTGATGGAATAGTTTGAAATTTTCTAATTGTCAATTTTTTTTGATTAATAATAAATTTTGAAACAGTATAGCTAGTATTATTCTTATTAGATAACGTTGAACAATCTTTTCTTCTAATGCTTAAATTTCTTTGATTGATGATAAAGTTTGTAAAGCAAATGTTTTCATCAGAAGTTGTAAATTTGTTGAAAGAAAGCATAATGGATTTGGTGTGTCTTTTTGATGTAATGACCATGATATGAACAATTCACAGAATGGAAAAAAGAATAAGTTTATTAATTTGAATTTATTACTTCTTTTAATCCAAATAAGAATTAATTTTCTACTTATACACTTTTAAATTTGACTTTGTAGCTGTATATTGATAAGCAAAATGATCATTTAGGAATGGCTCCCGCAGAAAAGTTTAAACCGAAGATATAACCGCATTATACAACTTTTCTGTACAAGTAAACATGTTACTTTGTAAACTTGTAAACATCTCAACTAAATAAATAAAGGAATTTCAATGGCACCACCAACAGTTTTGATATCATTATTATTATTCTTCTTCTTCTTAGACTTTTTATTTCCTCCATCCAACTTTCTTCCTTTCTTCTTATTATCATTATCATTAGTAACTACAATAGGTTGTGGAGGACCCCCTTCATCGATTGTAGCATTAACATCAATATTATTAGCATCATTTGAAGATGCTGAAATTGGTGGAGCAAATCCAAGAACTGATCTTGCTAATGCTTCACTCATTTGTAAGCCATTACTTTGAGTTTTTTCTTGATTTGTTTTTGTATTATTATTTGTAATATTAGATTGCTTTTCAGAAATTGGAATATCACGCATATTTTGTTTAATATCATTAACAGGTTTAAAATAATCATCAATTGAAGTAAATTGAATACTATCACCTGTAATTCTTATAGTTCTAATATTTTCATCATCTTTGATCATTTGTTCAATATTTTGATTACGATATCCATATTTTGATAAAGTTTTATCTATTATTGTTGGTTTTAAAATTTGATTATCATTATCATTATTAACATTAGTGATTCTATCTTCAATTGCAACAGTTTCTAGAGTTACAAATTCAATATTCGTACCTTGTAATATATTGGAATTACCGAATAATGGAATAGGATCAATTAACATTGAAAATGAAGTAAGTCCATTTAAATCTTTTCTTATTTTAACGGATTTTGATAATTTTAAAGCTTTTGTAATTTTTGAAAAATAACCAAAATCATAAAATGATGAAACATTTGTTAAATTAGGAATCATTTCTATATGTTCTCGAGTTTGTTTCTTTTTTTGTTGATTATCTTCGTTAATTAATAAATGAACTGTATTGTCATAAAATTTATTATGTGATGAATCAATCATTTTAAATTCAGGTTTATAAATATCTAATTTTTTTAAAATTGCAGTTCTAGTTGGAATAACAATTTTTGAAAATCCCATAGCTTCTTCAGATGACTTTGAAATGAAAACTAACATTTTACTTTTATGATCTCTTGAATTTCTTAAATTATCATCATTACCAATTTCATTTGAGCAATATAATATAAATTCAGCAGTATTCAAACCTTGCATATCTTTACTAGTATCATATAAAACCGTACCTTTTAAAACAATATCAAACAATACTTTTGAAATATCAATTTGAAAAATAGAATTATCAACAAATTCATTATCAAAATTTTCATCTAATTCATCTTCTTGTTCAGTAAGCTGATCAGTTAATTTTAATTTTGATTTTGATTTTGATTTTTTTGATTTTGAAATTTGCATATTTTCACGTTCACGTTCTTCAATCATTAAAGTGTGTAGTTCACATTTTTCTATTATATAATCATCTTCAAAAGTTAACAAGAAAGGGTATCCGTCACCTTGATAACTTAAAATACATTTGATTTTAGTTTCTGGAGTATCCTTTTCATGTGGTATATGTATATTAATAGTTTCTAAAAATGATTTTAAATCCAAATTAACAGGTAAATAACAATCATCATTTTCATCATCTTCATGAATTTTGGTTTGTTTCTTTATTTTGTTATTATGATTATTTGATATATTTAAACCTAAACCTAATTCTAATTCTAATTCTAATTCAGACTCAGAACCAGAACCAGAACCAGAACCAGTTTCAGTTTCAGAACCAGTTTCTGATAAATTATTTCTAGTTGATGTAATTAAAATTGGATTAAATTCATAACTTGAAAACAATCTTTTATCCAAAGTCAATGTAACTTTACAAATATTATTATCAATGATACTAAAAAGTAATCCAGTTTTAGTTATTGTTAAAAGACAATTTTGACCAAAGGGCAAAATGGATGATATTAAATTATATATTGGTATAATATTATTTGTTGATGCTGCAAATTGCAAATGCAAATCATCACTATATTGATCCTCCATATCTGATTATTATGTGCATCATTATAGAAGTGGTAAGCTAGTTCAATAGGATTAAAAACAGAATTTTGTAAATAGTATTGAAAAACGCGTCTTATTTATTTACTTAGTTTAGTTAGTTTAGTTTATCTAGGCTATCTTACTTATTTAGTTTATCTTATCTTATAAATGGGATAGTTTATCAGGATTAGTAACAGCAGTTTTAATCAACTCAAAGGCAATACTCCCAGCAAATGGAATTGTAATTCCTTTTAAACTTTCAATACCTTCAATTGATTCACCTAACACTAATTTTTTAATATCATTAACATCAAACCATCTACATTCATCTAATTCTTTATCTAAATTAATATTAATTTTTTCATTGATACCATTAAATTCAACAACACCAATACAACCAATCATTAAAGAAGCAGGAAATGGCCAAGGTTGTGATTTAATAATTTTAATTTCAGATGATTTAACACCAGTTTCTTCCCAAATTTCTCTAGTTGTTGATTCTTCAATTGTTTCACCAGGTTCCATAAAACCAGCAACACAAGTAAACATTTTTGAACCATAATCTTTTTTATAACGTTTATTATGACCTAATAAAATTTTTTTACCATCATTTGATAAGACTGCAATTATTGTAACTGGATCAACTCTTGGAAATTGAACATTATTAATTTTGGTTTTTTTAGTTGAACAATTTAATTCTTTATTTGAAGTACATTGTAATTTTGTACCGGAATCAATTGGTATTATTTTTGATCCACAACCTGGACAAAATTGATTCTTCATTAACCAATCTAAATACATCTTCGAGTATGAAAATATCGAAGCTTCATTTGAATCCAACTTTAAAATATCAAATAATGTTGGTGTCGAAGTAATAGAATCACCTAACCCACCTAAATCACCTAAACTTAATAAAAAACGATCTAAATTTTCATTATCAAACACTTCAACAGCAAAAAAAGGAACACCTTTATAATTCTGATACTGAAAAACGCCACCATCACCACTAACACTACCGTTAATCAATCGTTTGAAATTCTTGGTCAATGAATTACCACAAGTTATAAATTTATCATCGAAACCATCTTCATCTAGCCCTAAAAATACCACGGAAATCCCTAACGAATCTCTGATACTTAAATTCTCTTCTTTATTAAACAATGACCATTTTTTAAATATCAATTTAAACCAATCTGGCTGATCAATCATTTTTAGGATAACAAGATTCATTTTAGCATTGGCATCACCATTGGCATCACCATTGGCATCACCATTGGCATCACCACCACTTTTAATTATATATGGATTGACTGATTGATTAACCGTGTCCCTTTTGAAAAAAACAAATTGGCAATACTCAAACTTTAAACAATCTTCAATAAACTTAGAATCTGTTCTTAAGAATGAAAATCTATTTAATGTTGTAGTTGTACCAAAAAAAATATCAGACATTATTCTTGTTCTTGAATCGTTTGTATTTCTCTGTATTTGGTATCTTTTTGTTGAACTTGATATTAATCTCTTTGATTTAAAACCAAAACAACTTTGATAATCTCCAACTCTTCTGCTTGTTGAAACTAAACACTTAAACATAAATATATTCGACCCCACTTTAAGCAATATGAAATTACTAATCAATCAACCCGCACAATTGATTTGCTATTAATTTATTCGCTATTGATAATGATAATGAATATAATATAAAATTAAGAAATATAATATAAAACAACAAGTAAAATTAAAATTAAAATTGAAATTAAAATTAAAATACTCCTGAAAGAGAAAAACACACAATGTAAAAAAAAAAACTATTACCCATTCAGTGGAAAATAAGAACACAGGTTTAACAAACAACAAATTAAAAAAAAAACATGTATTTAAGAACAAACTATAAGGTAAAGTAATGATAAAAAAAAAGTAGTAAAACAAAAAAAAAGTAAAAACTCAGACAGAATTAATTGAATTCTATTAGTTTCAAGGAGAGAACAAAACACAACAACAAAATTATAATAATAATGCATAGTTTTTATATATCAAATTATAATCAATCACAAAGAGTGTATAGCCAAAAAGTAAATATGTAATAAATTCATATACATATGACAAACCATAGAGTAAACAACTAATGATGTAATGCTATGGGAACACAAATGTAAAGTGGACAGTGAACAGTGAGTGAACGGTAAACAGTGAGTATAGAGAAAGAAAAAAAAAGGAGAAAAACAGTGACGAATGTTCCTAAAGGTCAAAGTTGAAAAAGAATTTAAATTTCTTGTAATATACTCTATTCAACACTCATATATAAGCACCACTGATTTCAGCTCCTGAAAAAATTATTAGTCGTCAGTTTTTTTTTTTTATATATATAAAGTAGTTTTTAAATCTAAAAATAATGATTTTAAAATTGAACAACTATTCATCTACATTCAAAGCCATGCAGGATTAATGTTAGATGATTGTTGTTGTGGTGGTGGTAATGCTTGCTGTTGAGCTGTTGTAGGTTGTTGTTGAGATTGAGGTTTATAATCAAAAGCTGTTCTTGTAGAAGTAAGTTGAGGAGTATTACTGGAAGGATCAGGCACTTGAACAGCTTGATTTTGAGTTTGTTGTAATAATGGTTTAACATTATTATTATTAGTGGTAGCATTATTATTATTATTTGGTGGAGTTTGATAATATTGTTGTTGATTTGAAATAATAGGTTGACCAGAAATTTGATTTGTTGAATTAACAATAGTTTTCTTTTTATCATCAACTAATTCATTATGATCATCTTCAGCACCTTGAACTAATTTTTGTTGTTGTTGTTGCTGCTGTTGTTGTTGTTGTTGTTGTTGTTGTTGAGCTTGAGCTTGAGCTTGTTGAGCTTGAGCTTGTTGAGCTTCTTGTTGTTGATGTAATTTAAATTTGAAAACAGTCCAATCAAAAACATAATCATATATATAACCTTCTCTTATAAATAAATCTCTGAATAATCTTCTTAAATAAATATAATCAGGTTTATCATCAAATCTTAAAGATCTAACATAATTTAAATAATGAGTAAATTCAGTTGGTAAACCTCTTGCTAATAATTCAGCTGGTGTTGCCATTTTTTTTTCTAAAATACGATCATATTTTTGTCTTTTTGTTGCAGCTCTTAAACCTTGCCAAGGTAATGAACCTCTACAAAAATAGATTAAAACATAACCTAAAGATTCTAAATCATCTCTTCTTGATTGTTCAATACCTAAATGAGTATTAATTGAAGCATATCTTGCAGTACCAGTTAAATTTTTATTTTCTCTATATGGAATATGTAAATGATTTCTTGGATCTCTATATTTTTTAGCTAAACCAAAATCAATAACATTAACTTGAGAACCTTTTTTACCAATACCCATCAAGAAATTATCAGGTTTAATATCTCTATGAATAAAACTTCTTGCATGAATAAATTCAATACGACATAATAATTGATCAGCTAATAATAAAACAGTTTTATATGAAAATTTTCTATTACAATAATTGAATAAATCTTCTAATGAAGGACCTAACAAATCAATAACCATTGCATTATAATCACATTCAGTACCAAACCATCTAACAAATGGGATACCAACACCACCACAAAGTGCTTTATAAACTTTTGCTTCATATTCTAATTGAGGATGTTTTGCTCTAACATTTTCTAATTTGATTGCAACTTCTTCACCTGATATAATATTTGTTCCAAGGTAAATATCACCAAATGAACCTGAACCAATTTTTCTTCCAATACGATATTTTCTTCCAACTCTTAAATCCATAATTGATTATATTATATTATAATATATTATATTATAAAAATGAATTTTATATACTATATATTTAAACAGGACAGGACAGAAGGTTGTAATTGTAATTGTAATTGTAATTGTAATTTTTATTTTGTTTTAAAGACTAAATGAAAGAGAAAAAAACAAAATGAGATCAAATTAAATTAAATAAAATTAAATGAGTTAATAATTAAAATGATATTAAATTGAAGTTAGTAGTTGCGTTAATGTTAGCTTTTTGTAATGAAAGGAGGCAAAAAGTAGATTAATTCGATTCCGATTTGAGTTCAGTTTCTTTTTGTTTCGTGAGAGAAAGAGAAAGAGAAAGAGAAAGAGAAAAGAAAAGGGGGGTGGTGGTGGTGCACGGGTGTATTTCTATGTTTTTTTTTTTTTTATTTTTTTTTTATTTTTAAAAAAATACCTATAAGAATTTCTATGTCATAAGAGTAATGATATATTTCCGGATTTTATGGAAAAGAAGTTACTAAAATATCGGACTAATGATATATTTCCGGATTGAAAATAAAAACCCATATTTCATGATTTTAATGTGGCACCTTTAAAATTACAATAAAAGATATAATCTGTTTAAATGATAAGAACAATTGTTTTTTATTAATAAGTTCATAATGAACAAATCAACAAACAAGCAAAGTTGAAACTAATGATGCCTTAAGGAGGCGAGTTGTAAAGAAAACAATTAGGTACTAACGCTTTTCAGATAATAAGATAATGAGAGATAGTCAAATTGAATTTACAATTTACATTTAATAAAAAAGGTTAGTAAAATAATATATAGAGATTTTAATGATTGAATAAAAAATAAAAAAAATTAGTTATGTATATATATGTATATATATGTATATATATGTATTTACATATACCAATTACAGGAGTAAACAAAATAAATAAATAAATAAACAAATATAAATGAAAATACATTAATATTAAGGCGGGACCCGGTAGCTTACCGCCTGAAACCGTGGTAATATACCAGGGGCCAGGAAATTCAAAGGGAAAGTAACCCTGAGAAGTTGGTACGTGCGGTGGCCAGAAAGGAACAAACAATAAAAGATGTGTCAAACAACAATAACAAGGCGCATTTTGAGATGAGCTAGTAATAGGGTTCAATATAGTCAATAGTGCCCATGGTGCGGTGCCCAACTCAGGTGAAACAGGTTAAAGGTTACAGGTTCTAGGTTACTTAAAATTGGCTGAGTTTTTGTTAATGGGTTTATTGTTAATGTGATTATAATTATGATCATAATGAATGGAATGGAATGATAATGATTTTATGCCACCACAATATAATATGATCTTCTGTTTTATATACATTAAGATTTATAATTGTAACTATAATTATAACTGTAATTAAGTGTAATGTATCAGAGCCCTGATACTAAAAAATCTCATATTAATGATAAATGATAAATAGTAAATGGTGAATGGTAAATTATAAATGGTAAATGGTAAATTATAAATGGTAGATGCCACCGAAGCATAGAAAAGGATCGAAGAAATCTCACTTCCATTCTCAATCACAATTCACAATACAAAATTCAAAATTCTCAATTTAAAACATAAACAAATAAAATAAACAAATAAAATAAATAAAAAATGAAATGAATAAATAAAGAAAGAGCTAAAGAGTAAAAAGCTCAGCTGCGTGTATAAATACTGCGCTTTTCCCGCCATTCTTCAATTTTATCAATTTCTCTCTTCTATTTCATTTCCTTTCCTCTTTTCTTGACCATCTCCCGTCTCTAATACTTGATCCTAATATATCCTAATATGTCTACTGAAGTATGTATAGATATTATATCAATTATTATTAAATTAATTCTTATTATCATTCTAATTTACATTCTCATTTCAAGTTTTAAAACGCCTAAAAATAAACGCTCATCACCTCATCAAAAAAAAAAAAAAAAAAAAAACACTTACACACTAAAGAAAAAAACAACAATCACCTCATCCCTTTTTTATTAACTTTGCGTCATACAAGAATAATTGATAATACAATAATGAAATACATTAACATTAATACTAACTACTTGTTTCATTTTATAGGCCGCCGCCACTACTACACCAGCTGAAGTTCCAGCCGCTGTTACTGAACCAGTTAAGAAGGTTGAAGAAGCTGTTGTCGATGCTACCAAAAAAGTTGAAGAAACCACTGATAAAGCCACTGATAAAGTTACTGAAGAAGCTACTGCTGCTTCTAAAAAAGTTGAAGAAACTGCTGATAAAGTTGCCGATAAACCAGCTACTGATAAACCAGCTAAAGAAGGTTTATTAAAGAGATTATTAGCTAAGTTTAAGAAATTATTACATTAAATTACTTTCCATTAATTTAATTTAATTTAATTTAATTTAATTTAATTTAATTTAATTTATTATTAAATAAACTTAACAATTCAACTAATATCTTTTTTAATTTCCATTTCCTTCCATTTCCATTTCAACTTCCATTTTAATCTTCTTCTTCTTTCTTATTCTGTTGCTTATATTTAGCCTGTGTTTTAATATGATTCCTTATTGTTGATTTATTTTTTGTTACTCAAATTCTTCAATTTTATCTTGCAATATTGTTTCCTAGAAGTTTTTTCAATTTATTTACTTATTTTGTATCTTCTATAACTTTTAATTCCTAATCTTTTTTAATTTTATTTTCTCTTAGTATTACTATCACTAGCTGTGTTTTGTTTCTAATTTAATTATCTTAATATTTTCTTATCTTTCAAAGTAAATTCATTTCCCTTTTTGTCACAAGATAAACTCAACTCTTGGCTGTGTTGTAGAGATCTCGGTAGGGTAACTGTGGAGATTACGCCCAAAGAGGATCGACGTCTCTAGACCTTTTTGACCAATCGACTAATCGACCAATCGACTAATCGACTAATCGACTAATCGACCCTCGTTTGAAAAAAACTCATTCATCATTTTATTCGACGAATATAATCAAAATCAATAACTAAACTCATACTTTAAACAATAACAATAAAAATAATAATATTTATTTATATCTATCATTCAAGAAATGTTAAGAGCTACATATTCTTCCATTAGAATACCTTTGAAGCCTATTGTATTACCTTCAAGACAATTCTCTTCAACTAATTTAAATTTAGCTGTTCAAATTAGAAAGTCTTTTAATAAAAAATCAGTTTATGATTCATCATCAAAAAATAGAAAAGGTTCAGGTAATGATAAAAGATTTTCAAAATCATTAATTAGTTCAAATTATAAAAAAACAAGTACAGATAAAAATGATGTTTATGAAAATTTACCAATTTTTAATTCAAAAATTGAAAACTTAACAAATTTAACAAATCAAATTGTTAGATATGATGGTGAAATTTTAAGAAAAATGTATATTGCTGGATCTTTTTTACCTGGTCAATTTAATGAAATTTTCCCAAGACCAACTACTTTAATTAGACAAAGAGAAACTTTTGAATTATTAAAATTATATGAAAACAGTTTAAATTCATCTTCATTAAATAATAGATTAATTTTAACTGGTTCAACAGGTTGTGGTAAATCAACAACTTTATCTCAATTTCATGCAATGACATTATCAAATGATTCAATCTTAATTCCAATTACAAATCCTGATTCTTTAGTTGATGGTTCAACTGACTTTAAATTTAATTCAGAAATAAAATTATTTGATCAACAAATGTCATCAAAGAAAATTTTAAAAAAATTAAAAAATTTAAATAAAGATATATTATCAAAAATTCCATTATCAAAACCATTTATTCCAATTTATAATACAAAAAAACAACAATTAACAACTTCAATTAATGATATTACAAATTCAAATTTATTAAATTTAGTTGAATTAGGTTTATCACATAATCCAACAAATGCAACATTTGTTCTAACAACTTTATTAGATGAATTATCAATTCAATCAAAATATCCAGTCTATTTAACAATTGATAATTTTTCAACATTTGTTCAAAATGCAAAAACAAAATATAAATCAACAAATAATAATTCAATTTATTTTCAAAATTTTACAATTATTAAAACATTATTAGATTTTACATCCGGTGTTAAAACTTTTAAAAATGGTGCTGTTGTAATTTCAACAAATGGTTCTCATAAATCAAATTATACAATTCCTGCTGCTTTAAGTCTTGAATCTCCTGATTATTATGCTAAATTTAATGATTGGGATCAAAATTTTACTAATTTATTAAGATTAAACAATGGTTTAAAACATTTAGAAATTGGTAAATTAAATGTTACTGAAATTCAATCAATTTTGAAGAATTTATTTGAATTTGATGTTATATTTAATGATTATCAAAGTACTGCATTAACTACCCCTACCCCTACCCTTTCAACAACAACAACTACTCCTGTTATAGATGGGTTTCAAGAATATTTGAAAACTTTAGCTCAAAGAAAATATATCATTAGTGGGAATGGTAATGCTAAATTATTGTTAAAGTCATGTATTATGTCATATGCTTAAAATAAAGTATTTGTTTATCATATTATATATAATTCGTCATTCTTGTAAATAAATACATTTTTTAATAAGAAATAAGAAATAAAAAATAAGAATTAAAATTAAAAATTAAAAATTAAAACACATAATACATAATTATCATAAATACATAGTAAACAAGTATACAAAAACACAAAAACACAAAAACACAATACAATACAACACCGGGTTATAATTTACGTCTTTTGGTATCATTTCCATCAATTTCACCATACTTTGGACTATTGGTTTTAGCTGCGTAAGTTGGTAATTCTTCAAATCCATCAGATTCATAATATTCATCATCAGATTCAACTGGTCTAGTTGCTGGTGCTGGTGCTGGTGCTGGTGCTGGTGCTGGTGCTGATATACTCTTGTGTATATCACTAGGTTCTGTTTCAGTAGTATATTTAGGAATATCGTCTTGGTGTGATTGTAGTTGCCTATGTGGTTGTGGATGTTGTTCATGTGGATGATCAAGTTGTCTCTTAGCCATTCCTAATTTCCTCTTTTCTCTTTCAACCCAATTAGATTTAATCATATTTTCAGCATTAATTAATTCTTCTTTTTTAACAGCATCTTCAATTGATTTTAAAACTTTTAAAACAACACCAATAAAATTCCCATTAACTTTATCATCTCTAAATCTTAACATTCTCCATTTCCCATCACTTTCTCTTCTAACTTCAGTAATTCGACCATTAAATGATTCTCCAGTTGATTTTAATTCTTCCCATTGTTTATCATCAACATCTAAATTATTCCATTCTTCATAAGTTCTAAAACTATTTTTATATTCACCACCATTTCTTTTAATATTGGTTTCGATTTCTTCATCAAAATTTGGATCATCACCACCTTTCCAAACATATAATTTAAATTCAGGTTTTGCATCATAATTTGGATATTCTCTATTTGGATCATGTGCAGGTAATTCTTCATCGATATAAATTGGAAATTTTAATCCTAATTTTAAATCAATGGTATTTTCTTCAGCAGGTTTCCATTTTAATAATGTTGAATCGGTACCTGGTATATATGGTGTATCACAACAAGTTAAAATTAATCCATCTGAAACATAAGTTAAATTTTTCATTTCTTGAAAAATCCTTCTGATTTTATATGGTTGAGTCATATTTTTAAATGCAATTTTAAATGGGAAAACTGCATCTGGGAAATTTCTTCTTAATTCCATAAATGGATTAAAAAAATCATGTTGTGCATGATATAATCTTTTTAGTAAATTCTTATGCATAACCGATTCCATATCTAATGCAAGACAATCAAATATTAAAAATCTCATTTCTTTAATTCCTGTAGTTGGATTAGTTGACCAAACTAATTCTCCATCAACTATAGTACCATTATGCGATGAATCAAAATCTTTTTTACTTCTTGGAAAATGAAATCCCGGAACCATAAAATATTCATTTTCTCTATTAATTAAAAACGTTCCTTCTTCTTCTGTATCTTGATTAATTAATACAAATAATAATAATCTTAATCCATCCGATTTCTCACAAACTAAATAATCTCTATTCATTAAATTATTTGTTAAATGTTCTCTAGTAAAACTAACAGGTTGTGCTCCAGGAAAAACGTTAAATCTTGTATGAAGAATTTGTGATACTTTAGTTTTTAAATAATTGGCAACTTCATCTGAAACTAAAGTTCCAGGAATAGGTGGAACACTTCTATCCATAATTTTGTAATATTATTTATCAATTGAATGGAATTCAATTCAATTAAATGCTTGAATTGTTGAATTGTCGAATTGTTGAATTGTTTTTAAATTGTTTTTTGAAATTGAAATTGGATTTCATTTTTTTAAAAAGTATGTGGCTCAGTAACCGACGCGTCGTTATAGCAAGTGGCGCATTTAATTGTTGCGTCGATTTAGTTTTTCCATTTCTTTTCTCTGTATTAAAAATGAGAATCACTTTTGGTAATACTGTTTCATCCAAATTACAATCAACCACATTTCTATATTGTATTTATAGATAGTATCATTGTAAAAATCAAAGTTGAAGCATTATATAGATTTTTTATTGTAGTTTAAAATCACATCTCAATGATGAGATAAAGCTAAAAACAACACATTTTGGTTTCACCACAATTTTAATACCCATCTTATTATTGTAAAAACTAATACATTTCTCTTTCCAATTTTCTTAATTTTAAATTACGTATTATAATCTTTTATCTTTCCATTCCATTTTCATTCCCAACAATTGCCTTTCCTTTCCCATCTACCAAATCTTTCCCACTTTGTCTTTGTCTTTCTCTTTCTCTTTCTCTTTCTCTTTCTCTTTCTTCACAAGCAGCAAATTTAAATTTCCATTATTTCCTGTTTCAACTTGAAAATTCAAATTCGATTGGATATTCTTCCCCTTTTCCTAGCAACTAACTTTTCTAAACTATTCATACTATTTATCACATTTAAACACTATTCAATATTTAATCATACAATCAAAAAGAAAAGTTTTGAAAAAAAAAACACAAAAAATGACAGATACCCCAGCAACTCCCACAAGACCAAAACGAAGAACAACTCAAAACATTAATTATAAAGAAAAAACAGAATCTGATATCCCTTCTTCTAAATCGAATTCTTTTGCTAATGGTAGTACAAGCAACAATACACTGATAACTGCTGGTAATGGTACCAGTATCAATACTGATAAACCAAAAAGACAATACACTAAAAGATCTGCCATTTGGAATTCCAATTCAAATTCAAATACCTCCATTTCGGATTCTAACAATAAAGGGAAACCCCAAAATAAACATATTAAACAATCGCAATATACCAATGGAACTACAGGTAATAATATCACTAGTGGTAGTGGTAATGGTAATGGTAATGGTAATGGTAATGGTAATGGATCAAATGCTGATGTTATTGATCATTCTGATTACCCTTCAGTTGATGAAATTATTCCATTAAATTGGCAACCACCTCAAAATTCTTATGATACATTTAATAAAGTTTGGGATTTAAAGGGTTCTAAGATTGAAAATAATACATTAATATTTAAAGATGGTTGTAAAATTAAAAAAGGTGATTTTATTTATATGGTTTGTGAACCACCAAGTGAACCATTTTATATTGCAATGATTTTAGGTTTTGTTAAAAAAGATAAATCATCAAATGTTAAATCTGCTAAAAATTTTAATTTTGATGTTTGTTGGTTTTATAGACCAAGAGATTTAAATCGTCGTGCTACTGATTCAAGAAATTTATTTGGCTCACTACATAAAGATGAATGCCCAATCAAATCTTTCAGAGGTCTTGTTACAGTTAAACATAAATCAGAAATTGATGATATTGAGAGTTATAGGACTAAACCAAATTGCTTTTATTTTGATAAATTATATGATAGATATATGATTAAAATGTATGAAGTTTTACCAACTAAAAAATTGATTAATTTACCTCCAAATTATTATGAAGCTTTACATAAAAGATTTGAATATGTATTTGTTGAAGTTGGTAGAGGTCAAGATTTATTATCAGCTCCAAAAAATTGTGAAAAATGTTATCAATGGTGTGCTTCTTCTGATTCAATTCAATGTTTAAAATGTGAAAAAAATTATCATTTATTATGTCTTGATCCTCCAATTTTTACAAAACCTAAAAGAGGTTTTGCTTGGTTTTGTGCTCCTTGTAATAGACAATTAGAAAATGAATTATCTGAAAAAAGAGGTCAATTATTAACAAGTTCTCAACCTTCAATTATTGCTGCACAAGCTGCTCATCAAGCTGAAATTGCTTCTGAATCTTCTCCATCTTCTCAAAATTCTATAACTTCTTTAGAAGTTAATAATACTACACCTTTAACTTCATCTTTAGAAACAGCAATGGCAACGAATGAATCACATGGTGATACCTCTTCAGAATCACTTCAAACTCCAAAATATGAAGAAATGGCAATTGAATTTCTGAAAAATGATTTATCAGTAAGTTTTAAAAAAAGAAGAGAAATTGAAGAATGGCCATTTAGGTATCTTGGTATGCATGCAAAACTTGAAGATGCTCTGGATTTACAAGATAGACCATATGCTAGAGCTGCTTCAAGACTTGGATCAAAACATCAATTCACTAGTATGGTTGATTGGTTTGATCATGCCGTTCAATATTATGACTCGGATGCTGCTCATCCAACCAAAAATAAAGGTGGAAGGAAAAAAAAACAAAGTGTTAATAGATTTAAAAAAGATCGTGATTCAAATTCCCCAACTCCTGAACAAGATGAGGAAATTCCAATTAAAAAATTATTAATTCCCAAAAAATATGAAAATATGAATATTAAAGAGTTCCCAGGTTGGTTACAACCAAGACCAAAAGGCTATGTTGAAAGAGGTGGTGATTCAACCTCTGAATTACTTTGGAAACCTTTTGATAATGATAATGATAATGATAAGGATAATGGGAAAATGAATGATTTACTTGAACGATATATTCAAGATTGTGAACCCATCGCTGTCAATCTTGATTTAATTCCAACTACTCCTAATTTTATGGATGCAATTTTAAAAACTTTAATGGATAATAATTATGATACTGAAAAATCATTAGATATTGTTGGAAGTTTTACTAGAGAATCTTTAAAAGAACCAACTTTTTCTGAAGATGAAATACAAAAATTTGAAGATTCAGTTAAGATTAATGGTAGTGAATTACATCCAGTTTTTAAAGATGTTGGTACTCAAACTTCTGCAATGATTGTTAGATTTTATTATCTTTGGAAAAAAACCAATTCTGGTCATTTAATTTGGGATAATTTCCCAGGTAGAGCTAAGAATAGATTGAAAAATACAAGAGATATTGGATTGGATTTAGGTGATCTTGACGATGATGCTGCTTTTAGTACGATAAAAATTAATAAATTACAAGCTCATTTTGAATGTTGTCAATGCAAAACTAATGAATCAACTCAATGGTTTAGATATCCCGGTATTTTCTTACCTAATTCAAAAGAAGAAACTTGTTATGGTTTATGCAGAAGATGTGCAAGTTTATGGAGACGTTATGGAATTCGTTGGGAAGAACCAAATGAAACTATAAAAAAGCAAGGTCAAAAAGGTGGTAATGGTTGGAAAAGAAAAACTGAAAATGAATTAATTTTAGATTCAAATGCTATTATTGATGCTAGAGATCGTTATAAACAAAATCCAAAAAAATTTACTCAATTGATATCAAAATTAGAAGAACATAATAATGTTAAAAAACGTCCAGCTGATTCATCTAATAATTTAACTAATAATAACAAAAAAAGTAAAATTTCAGATAGTTCAAATTCACCAACTAGAACTTCAAGAAAATCAAGTCCATCAGTGGAAGTTAAAACTAAGGTTAAATTGGAAGAAGATTCAAAATCATTCAAAGTTGTAATCCCTATGCCTATTCCTAAATCATTGACTGATTCAACAACTACTAGAAAATCTGGTAGAGGTAAGAAAAGGTCCACTACAAACGAAAATCAAGTGAAGAAGGAGCATGAACAGCCATTATCAGAATCAACAAAAGAGGAATCATCCAAGATTTCCACTGTTGAAAATAAGACTAAATCTAATAATAATAACACAAATACAAATACAAATACAAATACAAAAAATAAAAGACCAAAATTGGAAAAACAAACTTCTAATGATACTACTGATGAGAAACGTGGTGATTATTTATCTGAAGCAATGATGTCACGTTATAAAAGTAAATATAAAGTTTTCAATCCTTTTATTAATGGTAGAAATGCTGTTAGTAAACATCCTTTCCAACAAACTAAAAATTCAATGAAAGAAATAACAAGTTTATGGAAAAGTTATCAAATACATAAAAATAAAGGGAAATTAGATAATCAACCTAATCAACAATTAACTTTAATATTGCCTGCTACTTCATCAAATGACTTACCAGAAACCAATAGTAAAACATCTCCTGGTTCCACTACAGCTAATACCAATTCTTCTGGTTCTAATGATCTTGTGACATTGTTCAAACCAGATTCCCGTTCATGTTGTGTTTGTCGTGATTCAAAGATTGACAATTCAATAAATGAAATGTTAATATGTACTAATTGTGGTTTAAACGTTCATGCTTCATGTTATGGTATCAAATTGGAAAATAAAGATAAGCCAGCTTATTCATATAAATGGCACTGCGACCCATGTTCAAATGATTTACATCCAATGGTTTCCACTCATTACATGTGTACTTTATGTAATGCAAGAGAAAGTGATCATGATAATGCAATGCGTGGTGATGGAATATCTGTTCCTGATGCATTGAAAAGAACTTCAAATGGTAAATGGTGTCATTTAGTGTGTTCTTTATTTAATAAAGATTGCTCATATGGTGATACTGATGCTTTACAACCAGTTCATGGTACTCAACTAACTTTGGTTCGTAATACTACTAAATTTTGTGGAATTTGTGGTGGTAATGGTGGTGGTTTAGTCACTTGTAAATTGTGCCCAAAATCTTTGCATGTTACCTGTTGTCAAGACTATCCAGGTTGTTTTGTTGGATTTGAAATTGATACCAATCATAAAGATAAATCATCTTTGGTGAAAATAATAGGTGGTGGTCTCACAGGTAAACCAAATCCAGTTATAATTTGTAAAAATCATACAAAAGATCAAGAAGCTTTGAACAAATTAAATTTATGTTCTTTAAGATCAACTGCTAAAATGATTGTTAGAGGCAAAGAAGAAATGCCATTGATTCAATTATATGCTACAGAATTCAAGAAATGCGAAGGACCTTTAAGTGGTGGTGAATTACTTCGTAGTGATTATGTTAGTATTAGGGAGGCTCTGAACACTGGAAGTACATCTGATCACAACAGTCATTATGCATCTACTAATTCTATTTCTAATACTACTACTATGGAAGCGATTACTATTAAGCATGAGTGTTCTCATTGTCATAATACTAAATCTTTATGTTGGTATAATTCTCCAACTAATGATATCCCAGGGGAGGTTTGTCATCAATGTTTTGTTAGATTGAAAAATAATGTCACATTAATTGACAATATTCCAGACTTATCTCAAGTTAATAATATACAACTTGATGGATCTAATTTTGGTATCTACAATTTAAGGGAAAAGTTAACAAGTGATAGTCAAAACGATGAATCTAATTCTTTAAATACAATTATGAATTCCCCTATAACGAAGGATGCTCCTAGGGTCACTCTCAATAATGTTTAGTATGCTGCTTCTCAATGAAAATATATAGTCTTTTGTAAAATAATCCAGTATTGTTTATTTATATACACTAAATCAACTGTTAACTTCTTAGTCAATTGATGTTGATTTTGAATTATCTTATCATACAATGATTCAAAAAAAAAAGAGTTCAATTTAGATATTATTTTATTTTGTTGAATTGAAATATACATCTAGTAATATACAGTGAAGTAAAACATATGAAATAAAACTCAAAGATAACCTCTCGTTAGTATTTCAGCAATTCTTTCGGTTTCTTCCAAACTTGTTGCATTTTTAATTTCCTCTTCTAACTTCTTTTTTTGCATTTCGGTTAAAATTAATTTGATTTCTTTATTATCATAGTGTTCTTTAACCATTGACTCTTCAGATATTCTATCATAACTTCCATCCTCTAATAATTCCTTAGCTTTCTTTCTTTCAACATCTTTAATCTTTTGAAAATCAAGTATTTTTAAATTTGGAAATAAGGCAATACACCATAATCGGTAATTGGATAATCTAGTAACTGGATTTTCCACCAAGTATAAATTTTCCAAACTTTTCAATCCTTGTAAAGGTTCAAGTGATTTTAAAGTTTTCAAATTATTTCCTATCAATGATAAATTCTTTAAATTTGATAAATTGGAACACGCTTCAGACTCTATGATTTGAATTCTATTTTTCGCAACAAGTAATGTTTTCAAATTTAAAACTTTAGGTATATTATCCAATATTCTAATATCATTGTCCGTTAAATCTATTGTTTCAAAGATATCTTCAGTAGTATCTAAAGATTCAATAGATGAGATATGAAGACTTCGAAGTGATAGTGTGTGATCTCCAACTGGATTATTAAATCTAAAGGCTTCTGCTATCAACTCTGGTGTTAGTCTCATTTTATTTAATTATATATAGCTTATATTCAGTTGTTTTGTTTATTTTTAGTCTTAATATTAATATATTTAGGAAGACCTGATATTCAATACACCAAAAAAAAAAACATCGATGTGGCGTTATGTGGCTGATGTAGTACTTTGTGGCTGGTATATTAAACGAAAAATTTTTATTTAAGTGAGGAAAGTTGCAGACAAATTTAAACTAATTGAGTATCACTTCTTCTTTCTAGAACCTCACTCATAAGGAAAGGTATATATTGTAGGGAGATTAATGCCAATTTAAACAGATTGTCTCCCTCTACAACCTTTTCAAGATTAATTTTAAATCGTTTTGATATGGGAGATACAGGTTTTCTTTTCAGACCCTGTGTTTCCCAATATTCAATTTAATACATTTTTATTTTAATTTCTTTTATCTTTTTCGAAATTATGTAACAGAAAGTATATTTACAGAGTACAGAAAAGCATGAATATATATATGAATATATCGATTATGTAAGTAGAAGAAGAAGAAGAAAAAACTGGAGAATAATCTAGTCATCCAGAGATAAAATTGATCTATCACTTGGTAAAATCTTTCTATCTTGAGGTTCATACTTTTGCTTTGTAGCAGTTTTTAAAAGTTCTTCTTCTTCTGGAGTTAGTGGTTCAACGGTTTCGTTTGGTGAAACAAATTCAAAATCACCAAATCCAAAAGCTCTATCACTTATTTTACTTAAAACATACAACTGCATTTTAGTATATCTAACAACAGCTTCTAATTTAACTAAATCCACATTCTTATCACCATTAAAAACATTTCTCCATATAGCAGAAGCTAAAACTGAATCTGATTGAGATGCAAAAGCTTCATCATATGAAAAAACAATACCCATTAATTGAGAATGAAAATCTTTCATATAAGTTTCTCTTATACTACCTGATAACACATTCATTTCTTCACTTAATCTTAATTCTATATCTTGAAAATATTTATCAACTATTTTTTGTTGATAATTTTTACCTTGTTTAAAAGGCATAGCTCTCATTCTAACAAATAATAACCAAACGTGTAATGATGTAATTTGAAACCATTGAGCAAATGATCTTGGTAATGCTAACGTATCATACCAAAAAGTTGCAGATTCAGATAATGGTTCATCTTTATATTGTAATGATTGATCTTTACACATGTAATAATATTTAGCACCTCCTATTGAACCTGCTCTAACATTATCCATATCAATTCTGAAAACATTAATAAAAGTTTCACCTAAAGCTTTTTTCCATGGAGCAATATCAAAGTTTTCAGCTTCATATTCAGGTTTCCCCATCTTCATTTTTGGATCAATATCTTTATTAGGTGTTTCTGGATTTGGAATATTTGGTAAAGCTGATTTTTTTGCTAAATCTTTAACTGATGCCGGTGAATTTGAATTAAATCTTAACCCTGTAGACAACACGGCAGAGCCGGTCAACTTAGAGCCCACGCTTCTAGTTTTGAGTGCTATTCTACCTGCTGATCTTGTAAACATCTTGATATCCTATAGATGTGTTTATATATATGCAGACTGTGTCTTTGAGAGGATGTTTAAATGATAAGAAATATATGTAAAAGTCAAAAATTTTACGCTTAAAACGTTCAGCAAATGAGAATAGCGAAATTTGAAATGCGGCTTGCAGTAATAAAAAACAGGGGATAATTAATAGTACATTTTATACAAAAAAACACAAAATACAAATAAACAAGAGTTACTTTACTTTCTGCCACCTTTCTTACCTTTCTTCTTATTCTTTCCAGAATTGTTTTTAGCAACAAGTTTTGGTCCATTGAAATGAGTATAACCAAATGCATCTATAGCAGAAGAATTAACCCAGTTCAGTAGGTTTTCTCTACCCATGTTATTCTGTAATCTTTCTAACCTACTCTTTGCATCTTCAACTCTTTGAATTTTTTCTTCTCTTTCCTTTTGTTTTCGTCTTCTAGATTCTCTTTGAGCTATTCTTTGAGCTGGCTTTATTTCACGTTTAGCTTTCTTAGCTGCCTTTCTTTCCATTTCTGCATTTCTTTTACGTTTCTTTATATTCTCTTGTGCTCTAGCTCTACGTGTTCTAGGTTTACTAGCTTCATCATCTTCATCAGACGAAATAACAACAACACTAGAACTATCACTATCACTTTCTTCTTCACTTTCTTCCTCAAATTCGGAGATAACAGTTTCTTCAATTACTTTTTCTAAATTGATTTGTTCTTCGGATTTCTTACCAATACCTAATGATTTAACTCTAGAATTCAAACTATTTTTGATCTGGTCTTGTAACTCGGATAATTCTTTCTTTAATAATCTTTCTCTTTCACCATTATGATTCAACCATTTTAGTAATCTATCAATATCTTCTGGTTTTTCAATGAATCTCCAATAACCACTAGATAATAGAATATCTGGACCTTCTTCCAATAGCTTTCTTTGCATAGGTGTGAAAGCAAAATCAACAGCCGAACCAAATTTGTTCAAAACAACTCTACCTTCAGAATCTTTAACTTCTCCTTCTTCAAATGTATAACCGAAAACTTCTTTAACAGAAGCAGCAAATGGAGCTGTAATCTCACGTTTTAATAAAATGTCTGTAGATTCATTCACAGTTGGTCCTTCATCAGTTGACCCAACAACAGTAACAGGAGAATTTTCCTTAATTTGAGTTTCATCAGATTCTTTTTTCTCTTCCTCTTTTTCTTCTTCCTTTTTGGCTTCTTCTAACTCTGCTTGTTCTTTTTCTTCAATTTTATCATAAATACTTTTCCATTTAGTTAAAGATTCATCATCAAACTTCAAATAACTTTCTCTATCAGTAAAAGCAGGACCTTGAACCCATAATCTCCCCATCAAATAAGTTTCAGAAATATACATCTCATCTTCATCAACTAACCCATCAACAGATTCATTAGCATCATTAGCATCAATTTCATCATCTTCATCTTCTTTCCCAACGCTTGAACTTAAATTAGGTAAACCATTCTTTTCAAACCACCAATATCTATTATACATTCTATCTCTACCAATAAATCTAACACGTTGAGAATCGATTTCATTTAAGCTTTTTTCTAAAGATTTTTTAGTAGCTTTAAATTGATCAACAGCTTTAATGTTTTCAGTTCTAGTTTTAATTAATGCCATGAAATCTGGATTACTTATACAAACTGCTTTTTCTAATTCAGATGGTTGTGAAGGTAAAATATTTTGAATTGGTCTACCACCTCTTTTCTTCTTTTCAATCATTTCCGGTGTCATTTCTTGATTTTCACCTTTACCCGCTTCTTCTAATCTAGCTTTAATGGAAGTAATATCAATGGTATTTAATGCATCTAAGACTTCTTTTTGGGAATTTTGAGCTTCTTCAATAGATGATTTCAATTCTTTAATGATATCTAATCTTTCTCTCCTTAAATTGGCAGACTCTTCAATATTCTTTTCAATATATGCTCTAATAACTGAACCATTTAACAAAACATTAATAATCATTGCTAAGGATTTGGCACGTAAATTAATATCTAAATTACTTATGAAGTTTTCATTGATAGAAGTTAAAGTTGGAGTGTAATCACCTGGAGCCAAAGCTTCGTATATTTTAATTATATCTGCTTTGAAATGTGGAATATATTCAATGGAAGCCAAAATACCAATTAAAATCATAACCCAACCACCATCTTTAAACTGACGTTTAGCTAATTTGTCCTTCCAAGAAGATTTCTTAAATTCTAAGATTGAATAGGCATTATGTTGAATGTCTTCTTGTTCTTCTTCTTCTTCTTCTTCTTCTTCTTCTTCTGAATCAATTTCATCTTCAGCATCCGCATCAGCGTCAGCATCTTCCATTTGTTCATCTCCATCAGCATCTTTGTTATTTGCTGATCCATTTTTATTTTCTTCTTCGTCATCTTCTTCTTTAACGGTATCTGCTGATCCATCTTCAGTTTCTTCGGTTTCAATATCATTGCCATTTATATTCGAGTTACCATTTTGTTGTTCTTTTTCTTCTTTCTTTAATTGATATTTCTTCTTCAAAAGCCTACTAGATAATTTTGGAAGATTAACCAGTAACGTGCCATTATCATCCATATATGCTTTGAACAAAGAACAGTAAACTTCAGTTAACAAAGTTGGAATAACATCAGTATCAGTCCAACTTAAAGCAGTGTAAAAATCATCAAATGTAAAAGTATCAATAAAGAAAGCTTTAGAATACATATTCAAAAATAACCAAGATTCTAAAATATCAGAACAATCTTTAACTCCTTCTAAAGATTTCCAAACTGGTTTAACTAATGAAACTGAAGTGAATGGCAGTTGCAAATCATTCATTGGAGCCACTGATCTTGGTTTTGTACTTTGTCTCGGACCAGGCGTAGAAGAAGAATATTTTGAATCTTTTGATACAGTCTGTAATTCACCATTCTTACCATTCGGTATTCCTGTTGTTGTGCCAAATGTTGTTTGTAATGATCCAGGTGCAGGTAAAATATTAACGAATCCATTATTTACTTGATTGTAAGGGGAAGATAATCTTCCATCAATTGCTCCTAATTGAGCGGCATCCTTAATGATTAATTTATCACGTTGAGCTTGTTCAATTTTTCTATTTGTTATATTTAATGATTTGAAGAAACGGAAACATTTTTCATGATGCCACACTTTAATCTTTTTCTCATGAACATGATGGAAAATATCATCTGAAGTATATTCTTTTTTATTATTAAATGATCTTAAAGTAACAATGAAATTAACTTTTTCTTCGTCAAATTGTGGTAAAATTGTAACTCCAGCAAACTCAAATAGTTTCAAAATTTTATTTTTACTAACTAAATCAGCATCATTATTACCAGAATCATCAAAATAAACAAAAGTTTGCTTTAGTACATCATACCAATTTTGCTTCCATTGAAACAAAGGTAACCCAGCTTCTTGTTCTGGACCAGTTGGGGGTGTTTCTTTTAATGGATCAAAAATATGATTAGATGCATTGGCTTGGGCAGCTTTAGATTTAGGTCCGGGTTTCTTTTTCTTTATAATTGCACCAGCTGCTTTAGTTTCTTCAGTTATTTCATATTCTTTTAAATGAGGAGGATATTCTAAAGATATTCTATATTTTTTTGCATATGCAGGTTTAACCACCCAAGGAGAACCAAATTTACTTGATCTTGCTATACTCATTTTAAGAAAAGTTTTAACATAAAATTTTGTGAAAGTGTTTCTTGATCTTGAAATACGTTTTGATTCATTAACAGTAATTTCTTCATTGTTTTCTAATAAGACTCTGTAAGAACAGTATCCATCTCTTTGAGAGCCATCTGGTAAAGTAATGGCATTAAATCTAGCTTTTTCTCTAACAACACCTTTTAATTTATTACCTTGATCAGTTTTAATCATAACAGAATCACCAGGAAAAAAATCTTCTTTAAATTTAGCATAAACATCATCAACAACAACATCAATTCTGGGTATAGTTGAAAAAGAAATATAGCGCAAGATGGGTTCTTTAACAGGATCAGGAAAATTATCTTCCATCATTTTTAATTCAGTTTTTTCAACTTCTAAAGCTTCAAAAAAAGTAAAATTTGAATTACCAGAAGTTTCACAAACAAACTTTTTAATATTATAATAATTCATTCGATCTAAATATTGTTCATAATCTATAAACCATTCACCTGTTTCTGTAATGACCCAAACTTCAGTGTTTAGATCAACATCTTCAGGTAATTCTGGAACAGGAATGAAATGCACAGGCTTACGTTTAAACAAAACCTAAAAATAAATGGAAATCACACATTACAACGAATATCAGACGCGTAGATGTGATGATTGATTTGGGAGAAAAAAAGTTAGTATTGATAAGATCATTATAATTACATATAGAGAAATACAACGAAAATTTTAGTGAAAATGAAAAAATTCAATTGTCTAAAAAACATGAAACGTAAAACATCAAAAATAAAACTTAAACATGTTTTATAAAATTTGCGAAAAAATAGATATTTCAGTACTTGAATAAATAGCAAATAGCAAATAGCAAAAAACACATACCATGACTATTTGAAGTTGAAAAGTAGTAGGATCACTTTAAAATAACAAGATGTCTATATGGGGAAATGATGGTGTGTGGTGTTCAAAGCAAAAGTAGGATGTAAGGGCAAAAAAAAGGCAATTACTCAATTGGCCAGGAATTGGAGGTTGTGTATTGAAAAAGGTTCAACAAAGACTCAAAAGTTGGTGATGCAACGGAAGGCGCGGGAGGCGTAGCTAGTGGCAAGTGGCTTAGTGACTGAACTGACTTAATGACTGTTTATATATATATATACAAGAAACTTAATTAATTATTTAATTATTTAATTATTTATTTACTTTTAGTTATTTATATTTATTTATACAAAAATCCAAGCCAACTATCCTTTTGTTTTTCTCTTTCAGCTCTAGGTTGATAGGCTCCAATATGAGCTTTAATCTTCTCCACTGCATCTTCAGCTTCATAGTTTCTACCTAAAACATCAATAAATTCTCCTTCTGGATCCATTAAATAGAAAAAAATAGAATGATCAACTAAATAATCTTGACCAGGTTTAACATCTCTAGGAGTACTAAAATAAACTCTATAAGCTTTACAACATTTCTTAATTTCATCATATTCACCAGTTAATCCAATAATATCTGGATGGAAATCAGTTAAATAAGCTTTAACAACTTCTGGAGTATCTCTGGCTGGATCACATGTAATAAAAATTGGTTGTAAATTAATATCCGATTTTTTCAATTCATTTAACATAACACCCAATTTATCTAATTCATCAGGACAAATGTCTGGACAATGAGTGAATCCAAAATAAATGATTGAAAATTTACCTTCTAATTCTTTACTAGTAAATGTTTTCCCATCATCATCAATCAAATTGAATGCTCCACCAATTAAAGGTTTACCCATACCTCTATTAGTTTCAGCTTCTTTTCTTAGCTGAATCTTTTTTTTTTCATTAACAAAGAAAAAAGTTAATCCACCACCAACAATTAAAAAAATTAAAAATGCTTTACCAGTTGAAAATTCAATAGGATTAGTATTTAATTTCATTTTGGAATAATCTTCTTCCCCACCAATTGGTAAACGAGATAATGGTTTTCTAGAATATTTCTTTTCTGGTTGTCCTTCTGGTTGTCCTTCTGGTTTATAAGATGAAAGTGTTGATGTAAAATAACGTTTAGTAACACTAACACTACTATAACTTAATGGTAAAGGATTCTTTGGAATTACCCTTATCATTGGGGTTTTGAAAAGTTTAAACATTTTTTAAATGTAATATATAAACAAAATGGAATATTTAATTTAACAAATCAATAAAACCATCAAAATCATCAATCTGCTGATAAATAAATAAATTTAAATTCAAACACCGAGTAAAAACAAATTTGATATTTACAAAACGTGCAAGGATGTGCGAATCTTTTATAATGAAAAGAAGGATTAAAGGTGTAAATGTAATGGAATGATATTAAAAAATATTGTAAAAAAACTAAAAAATTTGTAGGTATATAAATATATATACTTGAAAAAAAAAATTAAAATCCATAAATAAAAAATTAAAAAAAGATAGTGTCCTAAATCTTAAACAAATCACATTTTATTTTTTCCTGAATAATGACGATCCTTAACGTGTCTCAAATACTTTAAAAATCTATTTCTTTTCTGCCCACTAAGCGGGATTTTTTTCAACTTGATCAACTCATTACAATAAGTACATTCAATAACTTCAACAGGAAATTTTTCTTCTTTACAAGATGCAAATCCCCTATAGATTGGCTCTTCAACAACATCACCATTCGAAAAAATACCATGAAATTGAATCATATGATGTAAATAATTTGAGTCGTTTCTTCTATATAGATTTTTTTCAATATCTTTTTGCATAATTTTTGAAGAATCTGTACTTACTGGACATAATGGGCATAATGACCAATTACCTTCAGATAAACGTCCTCCTTTAGCTTTATTGAAATCATTTGTAGTTCCACAACTATTTGATTTTTTATTAATTGCTGGCTCATATAAATTAATATTATCAATATTAAATTTTGGATTTGCTTGATATTCAAAATCTTGATTTGTATTTAAATGTTTAATATGTTCAATTGTAATTCCATTCCAAATTTGATGATCAGATAAAGGAGTATATGTAGAATCTAATTTATTAGAATTATCATCAGCCAAAATATAGTTAACTTTTTTCAAATCATTGCTTGGTTTTCTACGTCCAGGGTTAGCAGTAGGATTAGAATGATTCTCTCCTAATTTTCTTCTCGTTCTTTTATTAGAATTTATAATTGAATCTTTCAATGCAGTTTCAAAAGCAGAATTTGTATTGTCATTGGTATTTTGAGATTGTTTCACTTTAACATTAACAAAATTAATACTTAAATCATCAACATCACCAAAATGAATTTGATGATCTCCTAATATTGTAGAATCATCTCTCAATAAGTTTTCAGATGGTGGAACATTAGATACTTTATCACCATTAAATGAATCAGGATTCAAGTGTAAAAATTGTATGGTTTTTGTATTCTTTTTTGAATTTGATGACAAAAGCGAAGCAAGATTAACATCATTATTAAGAAGAGAATTAATTTCCTCTGCATTAGTTAAGCTAAAATTTTTTTCACTCAGGCTTTCATCAGATAAATTCCAATCAATTGTATCTGATGATTCTATTCTATCTAATAATGTATTAGGAGAAATGCGAGTGTCACCAGGAATAGTGATATCTTTGCTAGATGCTTTAAATGAGAACTCCGTTGATGTATTTGGAGTTGAATCATCGGATGATATTATTGGGTAGTAGTTATGATCATTAAACATGTAGTCATTGGTTTCAAAATTTAGAATATTTGATTCATTATAATCATTGACTGTGATGTCACCTTGATAGTAGAATTGATCCTCAAATCCATTATCCATCTTGTGGGGCAAAATATAAGCTGTGTGTAGATTAAAAGTGAGTTAGTGAGTGAGTGAGTGTCTAGTTAAACTTGTGTATATTAAGGAGAAAGAAATTGAAATAAGAATCAGAAAAACGGATCAGTAAGACTTTATTTATGGTTTTTAAATTAGTATGTGAACTTTAAGCAATGTTAGTGTATTCAAGTAAAAAAAAAAACAATAACAAGGAAGACAAACCGAATAAAAATGATTTAGAAACATGTTATTTTATGTATTTACAAAAACAGTATTCAAACAGGTTTTATTTTTTTACAGTTATAAATTTCTATTAAAGATAATTACATAATCTATTGAATAATACTAATTTCAAAATTCTTCACTGTTAATAACCTTGTAATAGTTTATGTGGTAGCAAATAAAAGAGCTCCCTAACTTAACTGATACTTGATACGCGACTCTCTTTAAAAATTTGGTTCCACCAATCCGGATTCAAGCTATGCGGCCGAAATATTGGCATTATGCCGCACGTATTTTGGTGAATGTGCAATTGGTGTCAGCTCAATCCCGGATATGTGATCCCAATTTACAAATACTATTCATACATTCATACATTTATTCATTCGTACATTTATTCATTCATTAAATAGAAAAGAACATTAATAGGCTGTATTGCGATAAAATTAAATTATAAACTCTATATAAAACATGAAGAACATTCATATTAATGACTGTCTTTTTTTTTGAAAAAATAATTTACACAAGACGAAAAAAGAAATAAACTTAATATTAAGTTAAACATCTTTATTTTTTAGCTTTTAAAGCTCTTCTAGAATTAACGGCATCAGCTAATTCTCTTAACATAATTTCAGTAGTTTCCCAAGAAACACAAGCATCAGTAACAGAAACACCATATTTCAAATTAACTTTACAATCTGGAATACTTTGTTTACCTTCATTAATGTTTGATTCAATCATTAAACCAATAATTTTATCTTCACCAGCAGCAACTTGTCTAGCAACTTCTGAAGAAACTTTTGGTTGATTTTTAAAATCTTTATTAGAATTACCATGAGAACAATCAACCATTAAAGTACCATTTTCAGGAAGTTTAGCTTTAGCATCAGCAATGGATTCAGCATCATAATTAGTACCTTTTTTACCACCTCTTAAAATAACAAAACAAGAATCATTACCTTTAGTGGTAGTAATTGCAGCTAAACCATGTTTAGTAACACCCATAAAATGATGAGAACAAGCAGCAGCTTGCATAGCATCAATGGCAACACCTAAAGTACCATCAGTACCATTTTTAAAACCAATTGGGAAAGATAAACCAGAAGCTAATTCTCTATGTAATTGAGATTCAGTAGTTCTGGCACCAATAGCACCAAAAGATAATAAATCTGATAAATATTGAGGAGAAATAGTATCCAACATTTCAGAACCAATTGGAATACCTTCATTTGTTAAGTCAACGTATAATTTTCTTGAAATTTCTAAACCTTTATTAATTTTGAAGGAACCATCTAATGAAGGATCATTAATTAAACCCTTCCAACCAACTGTAGTTCTTGGCTTTTCTAAATAAGCTCTCATTATAATAACTAATTCATTTGTTAATTCATCTGAAAGTTTCTTTAATCTTCTAACATAATCCATAGCAGCTTCTGGATCATGTAAAGAACATGGACCAACAACAATTAGAAGTCTATCATCTTTTTGATGAACAATATTAGTAGCATCTTTTCTACCTCTAATAACAGTTTCAGTTGCAATTCTAGTCATTGGAATTTGACTAGATAATAAAGCTGGGGTAATAAGTGGATCATAACCTAAGATTCTAAGGTCATCGTATTCTTCAGGACCTGGTGTTGCTGTTCTAAGTTGCTATAAAAAATAAAAAAATAAAAATATATATTTCAAATGTTAGTAAGATGGATGAGTTTTATAAATGAATTTTATAAGGAAATAAATAGATGAACTTACAGACATTGTAAAAGAGATTTTAAATGAGTTTAAATATAAATATGAATACGAAAATTCAAAATTGAAATAGATAAAGATGTATAAATTTGAAGTAAGGGGAAAGGGAAAAAGACTGGTTATATATGGAAACTGATTCTGGGGTAGAATTGATGAAATTGAAATATTTGAAATATTAGTCACCAAATTGGAATCGAAATTGGCGATGGGGGCACGTTGAAAAATTTTAATTTTGACCTGAGGCTTTTTCCGGTTTTTCAGAGCTGCGGCGAGGTGATATTGTTTTGTTTTGTTTTGTTGTTTATTGAAGGATTTGTATTGTATGTTGTGAGTGGATTGGAGTGGATTGGTGAAGTGGAGTGGAGTGAAAGTAGTTGTATTGTATTTTGGGTGTTGTATTAGTCACACAACAACGACCTAGTTCTGTTCTTCATTCCATTTCCATTTCCATTTCCATTTCCATTTCCATTTCCATTTCCACTTTCATTTACTCTTACATTCCCCTCCATCACTCCCAAATGGTTTTCAATCTAAACTAATATACTTCTACCGATGACTCCATTGAAAACCCTATCACAAGCAGTTCAAATTAACAGGTTTCTTTGAAGCAGAGAATTTGCCGAAAATAAAGCGAGAAATGAGAGAGCGGATTAATTATCAACAGAACTGGTTTTTGTCCTGTTTTTTTTAACTTTAAGTTGAACAATTGCCAATATTAAAACACTTTCTTAATTTTAAATATCAATTATCATCATTTCTTGTTTAATTGCTTTTCTTCTTTGCTTCTTTACCTCTTATTAAATATCCTATTCTATCTTATTCTAACATCCTAAACGATTCTTCCGTTAACTTCCGAATAGGTTTATAACACATATTTATTACACGCTTAAATTCACTTATGAAATCTTTAAATCCCCCTCTAAATGATACGGTTTCAACACCTGAATTAAGACAGGCTGATCATTCTTACTCAGAAGATTTGGAAATGCAAACTTTTGAAACTAGAAATACAAAATCAAGGGATAATACTTTAGATGAAGAACAACAAAATTCAAATATTTTAATTTCAAATGATGCTAATTCTTTTGAAAGATTAAATTCTAATAATTCTTCAAATTCTTCATTTATAGATTTTAATTCAACTAATAATGATTCAAATTTAACAAAATTCCAAAAAAATATAAATCGATTTTTTATTAGATTATGGAAAGGTCCAAAAGAACCTTCAGATAATCCACCTATTTTCACAAATTCATATATTAAACAGTTTGAAGATTTCCCATTAAGAATATCAAATTCATTCCCATTAAAAATAAAATTACCATTTATATTATTATATTATATTTTTTGGTTTTGGTTTTTAATGGAATCTTTAACTCCATACTTGACTGAATCATCAACTTATTTAGATTCAAATTCAAATGAAAATGTTGAAATTATTAGTATTTCATGTAGAGGTGAATCATCAATTTGGAAAGGTAAAAATTCAAAATGTGGAATTAATGGTGAAAAATGTACTCCATTTGAAGATCGTGAAGTTATATTTAGATGTCCTGCTTTATGTGATTCAGAATCAATTGCTTATTCTTCAATACCTGTTGGAGATCAAAACATTAAATATCAAAATTTTTATGTTGGTGGAGGTAAATTAGAAAATAATGATGAAGATAATGATATATTATCATTACCTTATAGATCTGATTCATATCCATGTGGTGCTGCTGTTCATGCTGGTGTTATTTCACCAATATTTGGTGGATGTGCAAGAATTA
Source organism: Ambrosiozyma oregonensis (nom. inval.) (assembly GCA_003706315.3). NCBI lineage: Eukaryota > Fungi > Ascomycota > Pichiomycetes > Pichiales > Pichiaceae > Ambrosiozyma > Ambrosiozyma oregonensis (nom. inval.). The sequence continues at coordinate 45,081 of PPKY03000050.1, forward strand.
AATTTACAGGTTCACAAAATTCATTTGAATCAACAAAATCACAATATGATACAGATGATTCAGTTAAATTTGATTCATTTTTCCCATCATCATATCAATTTTTAAAAATTCCAAATGATTGTAAAAATTGTCGTGATCCAAGAACAATAATTGCATTTGCAAATATAATGTTAGGTCTCCCAATTATATTTATGTCAATTAATGGCCATTTAGCATTTTGGACAACTTGTATTTCAGGTTTTTGGACAATTTTGTTAGTATTTGATCCACCAATTATTGTTAAAATTCAAGATGAAGAATCTTTACCAACATTATTTTCATTAGGTTTTCAACGTTTTTTACCATTATGCTTTATTTTAGCAATTGTTTGGAGAATTTCTTGTATGACAACTTTAAGTCAACCAACCTCACCAATATGTAAAACTTTTATATGGTATCCTTTATTTTGGGTTGGTGTGCTGAATAATGTTACATTTGATAGATTACCAGTTGATAGATTAACAATTAATGATATAATGACTCAACCAGGTTCATTATTAGCTACTTCATTTATTATATTATTAATTTCCTCATGTGCAATTATTCAAGCTTGGGAATTATGGAAAGCTGGTTTGTTTAGAAAATATTTAGGAATTTATCTTTCATTTATTATTGGAATTATAATTCTAGCTAATCTTCATGGATTAAATTTAAGGATTCATCATTATGTTTTAGCATTACTATTAATTCCAGGTACAAATACAAAAGGTTTAACTGCATTATTATTTCAAGGAGTTTTATTAGGTTTATTAGTTAATGGAGTTTCAAAATGGGGTTTAGCTTCAATTGAAGAAACTGATAGATCATTAAGAAGATCAGATCCAAGTGGTGAAATTAAACCACCTTTTTTCACAAATTATTTACCTGAAACTCATTCAATTAATTGGAATATTACAAAAGAACAACCAAAAATGATTGATGGCGAATTTATATCACCAAATGATAAATTTAATAAATATTCATTATTAATTAATGATATTGAAGTTTATAATGGAGCTAATTTAACATTAAGTATTGATCAATTATCAAATTCAAATGAATTATTTGGTAATTTATTAAAAAAATCATTAAAATTTAATGACAATGTTAAATTATATTTAAGAATTGCTAGATCTGGTGGTGCTACTAAAAGATCTGATTATACAAAAGCTGCTACATTAATCTATCCTAATGGTGAATTTACAATGCCAGAAAATGGACTTACATAAGTATTTATATATATATATATATATATATATATACTAAGATTAGATAGAACGTTTCTTATCTGTGCCAGTCTGATTGGCCAAAACAAACCCGCTGTTGCGGCGAACCGGCGAATCGCCCAACGGCGTTCTCCATATTTGCGCCACCTATAATGCGCCACTCTTGCCCGGTGAATTTCACCCGGTGAGACTTAATTTTTGGCCAATGTATGGGCTACTCGTCATTTTCGCACGGCAACAGAGCTAAATGGAAACTGCTGCGCCGCATCTTAATTGCTATCTCCCCATCTTGTGGTCCTTTTTAAGTTTTGGTAGCATGATCGATTAACAAAATAGGGAATTTTCCGTAAACCCTTATCGATTGGTTTTAATTGTCTGCTTTTAATATTTTATTATTATTTTATATCTTTGACTCTTTGACTCCTTTTTTTTATTTTTTTTTTTGTTAGTTTTTTTCTTCTCATATATTTATTCTTATACTTCCTTTATCTTATGTTTCTTTAAAATTTTGGCTTTTTGCTTTCTATTTATTTTTCATATATACATATATCACTGATACAACAATAGTATGTCTTCGAGTTCAGATAAAGAAAGAAGTAGAGGGAAATCAATTGAAATTTATCAAAATGAAGTTGTTGATTACTCCTCTGATTTTGAAAATTCATCATCAAAAGAATTTTTTTTAAAAAGATGGTTGAAAATTTTTGAAATTGAAGGTAATGAAGGTTTATCTTTAACACAATTATTTTTGTACAATTATGATTTAAAACCCGTCGAGGCTGCCAGAAGAACTTGGAGATGGTATAATTTTTGTTTTTTTTGGATTGCTGATTCTTTTAATGTTAATACATGGCAAATTGCTGCAACTGGTGTTCAAGCTGGTTTATCATGGTGGGTTGTTTGGATTACAGTTTGGTTAGGTTACTTCTTTTGTGGTTGTTTTGTTACAATTTCTGCTAGAGTAGGTACTTATTATCATATTTCATTTCCCGTTTCTTGTAGATCTTCATTTGGTATTTGGGGTTCTTTATGGCCTGTCATTAATAGAGTTGTTATGGCCTGTATTTGGTTTGGTGTTCAATCTTCAATTGGTGGTGATTGTGTTAAATTAATGTTAAAAGCTATATTTGGTAATGATTTAGAAGAAAGAATTCCAAATAAAGTTTCTGGTAATATAACTTCATTAGGTCTTTTATCTTTTTTTTTATTTTGGTTATTTCAATTACCATTTATTTATATGAAACCTCATACTGTTCGTCATTTATTTACTATTAAAGCTGTTATTTGTCCAATTGCCGGTATTACATTTTTAATTTGGACTTTAGTTAAAGCTGATGGTGGTGGTCCAGTTATTAAACAAGGTTCAACTTTATCTGGTTCTGCCTTTGGTTGGGCTTTTGTTAATTCAACAATGAATTCTTTAGCTAATTTTGCAACATTAATTGTTAATGCACCAGATTTTTCAAGAATGGCAAATAATAAAACTGCTGCAGTTTGGTCACAATTTATTACTTTACCATTGTCATTTTCTTTGACTTGTTTAATTGGTATTTTAGTTTCTTCTGCTTCAACAGTTTTATATGGTGAAACTTATTGGTCTCCATTAGATGTTTTGGGAAGATTTTTAGATCATGAATCAAGAGGTGCTAGAGGTGGTGTCTTTTTATTAGCTTTTGGTTTTTCAGTGGCTCAATTAGGTACTAATATTTCAGCTAACTCTTTATCTGCAGGTACAGATATGACGGCTATTTTACCAACTTATATTAATATTAGAAGAGGTGGTTTCATTTGTGCTATGGTTGGTTTTGCAATTTGTCCATGGAATTTATTATCTTCTTCTTCAATGTTTACAACTTATTTATCTGCTTATGCTGTGTTTTTATCTGCAATTGCTGGTGTTGTCTTTTGTGATTATTTTATAATTAAAAAAGGTTATTTAATTATAAGAGATTTTTACATTGCTGATAATACATCTGCCTATTACTATACTAAAGGTTTTAATTGGAGAGCTTATACTGCTTATATTTGTGGTATTTTACCAAATATTGTTGGTTTTGTTGGTGCAACTGGAACTCATCAAGTTCCTGATGGCGCTACAAAAGTTTATTATTTTTCTTTCTTTACAGGTTATGCAGCATCTGCTTCAATCATGCTAATTTTAACTTTATTATTCCCTGTTAAAGGTTTACCTGGTGATGGTAAAATTTTAAAAAACAATTGGTTTGAAGAGTGGCAAGATGTTGAGGAATTTGATGAATTTTTCCGTATTAAACATAATCAACAACCAATTAGTAATAGTCATCATAGTGATATCAAAGCTTAATTTTTTTTTTCTTTCCGTTTTATTTTAATGATTTTAATAATTTTTTTTGTATGTTTTGTATTTATCTGAATTTTCGTTTGTTTGAAAAATTTAGTTGAGATTTAGAGAGAGATCTTGAGATCTGTATAAGTAGTTGTTGCGCAATCGCAATTGAAAAAAAGCCAAATTTCTATTTCAAATTTCAATTGCTTCTTCTTTCTATCATATCAACTGACCCATAATCAATTGAATCTCCATTTGATAATGTCTGATTCAGTCAAGAGGAAACCAACAATCGTTCCAAAATGGTCAAAACCTACTTCTCAACTTCCTCCAACTCCAATTATTCCAAGACAATCCAAAAAAAAAATTAATGATCCAGCTACTGTTTCAAGACGTTTTTCAGTTTACTCCAAAAAGCCAAATGCTTTTAAAACTAACCAATATAACTTTTCTCCTTCATCTAAATTACCTCCATTACCAAATCATTTAAGAAATCCATCAGATAATCATATTGTTAGACAAGATGGTTTGAAATCTTTTAATAATGTAGAAGACAAAATTTCAGGTATATCAAGTGCAACAATATTACCAGCCAATTCAGCAAACAACAAGAATGATATTACAACAAATATTACAACTAATAATGGTTTTTTAGATATTAATTCATTAACAAAAGAATTAAATATTCGTGAATATGATGCAAATTCATATTTAAAAACTACTCTAGCAAATGCAAATTCAGAACATTTAGCTAAATTTACTTTAAATTTGGATCAATTAAAAGAAAAAAATGAATCTGATGTTCAATTTTCAATTAATCAATCTTTTAATCAAGTGTTTACATTGAGTGATTCTATTATTAAAACTAAAAATCATTTAGATGATTTAAAATTGAAATTAAAACAATTAAATTTACAAATTAATGGAACTGGATCTTTAATAGAGTCATCAGAATTACAATCACAATTACAATCACAATCATCAGTTGTTCCCGATACAGCTTCAATAATTAACGGTGTTAAATCATATACTTCAAATTCTTGGATTCAATTGAGTCATTCAATGAAAGAATTAAAATCATGTCAAGTGTTCATTATACGTGATACATTATCACTAAAAACTACTAATGATAATGTTGATCGTAATTTAAACTCTTTCAAAGAATCATTAAATTTAAGTAATATTGTTACTAATATTATTAAAAGTGATACTTATAAGAATGAGTTTATTATTAATTTAAAAACTTCAAATAGAGTTAGTAGTATTGGTGTTAGTGAAAATGGTAGCAATGGTACTGGCAGTGGTACATCAATTGTTTTGAAAACCTATAAAGCTAATGAATTTAATCAATTGATTCAAGTTATTGATAATCTTAAAAAGAAAATTAATAATAGAAAGAGCACTAATTCTTTATTATTAGATTCAAAATATGCTGGTATTTTCAATGATTTAGATGATTTATTAACGAAGATTGAAATGTCAATGTGTAGTTTGATATTTGCTGATTCTGTTTATTGGGTTAAAAAAATGGAAACTAAAATTAATGATATTTCAAATAATTATAAATTAGAAAAGGATATGACATTACATGAACAAGAAAATTTCTATTTCAAACTTAATTTAAAAAATAACAGCTTGAAAAAATTAAGAAATCTTTTAGTTGATAAATTAACACATCATTTTACAAATTATATTCTTTGGTCAAATTCAAAAAAAATTGAAGAAGATGTAATTTGTTTTTCAATTCTGGGCTTAAAAGAAATTGCTAAATCAATTTATTTAAATTTACAATCAACTAAATTAAAAAATTTAGTTTCAAATTTACATTTTGAAGTCGATTTAGTTAATTATATAAATCAACTTTCTTTAATTTTTTCAAATATAATGTTAAAAACAATTCAAGAATATAATTCTCTTTTTATATCATTAATTCAAGATGAAAATAATGGTCGTGATGAAATTTCACAAAATCAAAATTTCTCAAAACTTTTTATAGTAGAATGGGTCGATTCACAAATTGATAATTATAATAAATTATTCAAAAATCAATTGATGGATTTGAAAAAAGATGATGAAATTTATTTAACTTGTGCTTCTTTAACCATAAAGCGATTTTCTGAATTAGAGAAAGTCGGTGCTAATGTTAGTTATTTACTTAACTTAGCTTAGTTTTTCCGTTTTCCATTGTTGTTTTTGTTTTTACTTTTGTTCCTAGATCTGTTTCTATATCTGTTTCTATATCTATTTCTATATCTATTTTCTTTCATTTATTCATACATTCATTCATTCATATCTCTTTTTTTTTTTCTTTCGTTTGTTTCGTTGAAAAACTTGTTGGTGCTTAGTTTTTGGAGTTGCTAATTTTAGAATATCCCATTTTATTCGTTGTTTCATTTTGTATATTAAACATTGTTCTTGTTCTTCTTTTTCTTTTTTTCGTTTATAGATATCATCTGTTATTGTTCTTTCAATCCCATGTATAAATTATTCCATTTTATGAAGACGCGGAGATTTTAAATTAAATTTAAAGTCCTATCAAAAACAAAAAAAAAATTAATTTCGACATATAAACCAATAAAATCTTTACCTTTACTACTAATATAATTCCATTACTACAGCCACCTAGTACTATGATTTCTTCTTTGATATCAGAAATCCAAGGAAAAGCCCCTTTAGATTTACCGAAAGAAATAGCTGAATTATTAACATTTGATAAATTAAACAATAAATGGATAATAGAAGATATAGAATCTCAACGAACATTTGAATATAATGATATTTTGGAAAGGTGGCTACCTCAATCTCCAAATCCTGGATATAATGATGATACTGTAACAGACTCTAAAAAAAGAAAAAGAAATTTCAATAATGAGAATGATAATGAGAATGAGAATGAGAATGATGATGATATTAGTAAACAAGTTAAACGACTTAAAAAAGAAAAAATTGATCAATTGAAAGCAGAAAAACAACAGTTAAAAGAACTTGAAAGAAATCAAAATAAATGTATTTATATATCACATTTAGCAAAAGATACAAAATATGAAGAATTAGAAAGAATATTTAGCAAGTATGGTATAATTGCAATTGATTTAAATACAGGCGAAAAAAGAATTAAAATGTATAAAAATGATTTAGGAAATTTTAAAGGTGATTGCTTAATCGAATATTTAAGAGAAGAAAGTTGTAATTTAGCGATTGATTTATTAGATGATACATTATTCAATCCATGGGATGGGGAAAGAATTAGTGTAACTAAAGCTGAGTTTAGTAAAAGCAAATCAAAATCAAAACCCAATACTAATGATACAACTAAAAATGTTGAAAAACCAAAGAAAACTATATCTTACAAAGACAAAATTCAAAGACAAAAAAGATTAAATGAATTGAATAAAAAAATCAGTAATTGGTCAGATTCAGAATCGGAATCAGAATTAGAATCAGAATCAAACACAAATTCAGAAGAATATCAAACTACAGTTATTTTAAAACATTGTTTTACTTTGGATGAAATAAAAAAAGATCCAGAATCAATATTAGATATTAAAGATGATGTTCAGGAAGGTTGTGAAGAATTAGGACAAGTTTTAGAAGTGATCGTGTACGATTTGGAACCTGAAGGAATAGTGTCTGTAAAATTTAAAACCGTGCAAGGTGCAAATGAATGTATTAGAAAGATGGATGGTCGTTATTTTGGGGGCCAGAGGTTAAAAGTATTGAAATGGGATGGTATTGTAAGATTTAGGAAAACGAAAACATAAATAGAGTTTACACGTGTTTTGGTTTGGCAGCGTGTAAAAATTTTTGTGCGTTTTGTTGAAATTTAACGAACAAAAATTGGGGAAGATTTGTGGTTTTGAAAGGTCTTTTGAAATCTTGAGCAGTTACATTGATATATTAATAATTAAAAATGCCACCAAAGAAACAAGTTGAAGAAAAGAAAGTTTTATTAGGTAGACCAGGTAACAATTTAAAATCTGGTATCGTTGGTTTAGCTAACGTTGGTAAATCCACATTTTTCCAAGCCATTACCAGATGTCCTTTAGGTAACCCAGCTAACTATCCTTTTGCCACCATTGAACCAGAAGAAGCAAGAGTTATTGTTCCATCTCCAAGATTGGATAAATTGTTTAGTTTGTATAAACCTCCTAAGAAAGTGCCAGCTTATATTACCATTTATGATATTGCTGGTTTAACTAAAGGTGCTGCCGCTGGTGAAGGTTTAGGTAATGCTTTCTTGTCCAACATTAGAGCTGTTGATGCTATTTATCAAGTTGTCAGATGTTTCGATGATGCTGATATTATCCATATTGAAGGTGATGTTGATCCAACTAGAGATTTAGAAATTATTAGTAATGAATTAAGATTAAAAGATATTGAATTTGCCGAAAAACATTTAGAAGGTATTAACAAGATTACCAAAAGAGGTGGACAATCTTTAGAAGTTAAACAAAAGAAAGAAGAAGCTCAATTAGTTGAAAGAATTATTCAATTATTAAAGGATGGACAAAGAGTTGCCAATCAAACTTGGACTCCAAAAGAAGTTGAAGCCATTAATACTATGTTTTTATTGACAGCTAAACCAACCATTTACTTAATTAATTTATCAGAAAGAGATTTCGTTAGAAAGAAGAATAAACATTTATTAAAGATTAAAGAATGGGTTGATAAGTACTCTCCAGGTGATATCATCATTCCATTATCTGTTTCTTACGAAGAAAGATTATCTCATATGGAAACTGATGAAGAAAGAGAAGAAGAAGAAAAGAGAGTTGGTGCTCCATCCATCTTACCAAAGATTATTTTAGCTATGAGAAAGAAACTAGATTTAATTTCATACTTTACTGCTGGAGAAAAATGTGAAGTTAGAGAATGGACTATTAGACAAGGTACTAAAGCACCAGCTGCTGCTGGTGTTATTCACACTGATTTCCAAAAGACTTTTATTTTAGCTAATGTTATCAAGTTTGATGATATAGTTGAATTAGGTGATGAAGCTGCTGTTAAAGCTGCTGGTAAATTACTGCAAAAGGGTAAGGATTACGTTGTTGAAGATGGTGATATTATGGTCTTCAGATCCGGTGCTGGTAAGAATTAGACAATTGTATATTTGTTTTTTATATTCTTTAAAATCTATCGTAGATATTAATATAGAACTAATTTCTTTGCATTGTACAATAAATATCGTGCAATAACCTCAAGATCGCGTTATCCAGATAAAAAACAACTCATCTGAAAGTTGGAGAAACTGGAATCAACTAGCTTTTCTTCTCAATTACACAATTTACATATCAAATCAAAATGCCACCAAAGAAACAAGTTGAAGAAAAGAAAGTTTTATTAGGTAGACCAGGTAACAATTTAAAATCTGGTATCGTTGGTTTAGCTAACGTTGGTAAATCCACATTTTTCCAAGCCATTACCAGATGTCCTTTAGGTAACCCAGCTAACTATCCTTTTGCCACCATTGAACCAGAAGAAGCAAGAGTTATTGTTCCATCTCCAAGATTGGATAAATTGTTTAGTTTGTATAAACCTCCTAAGAAAGTGCCAGCTTATATTACCATTTATGATATTGCTGGTTTAACTAAAGGTGCTGCCGCTGGTGAAGGTTTAGGTAATGCTTTCTTGTCCAACATTAGAGCTGTTGATGCTATTTATCAAGTTGTCAGATGTTTCGATGATGCTGATATTATCCATATTGAAGGTGATGTTGATCCAACTAGAGATTTAGAAATTATTAGTAATGAATTAAGATTAAAAGATATTGAATTTGCCGAAAAACATTTAGAAGGTATTAACAAGATTACCAAAAGAGGTGGACAATCTTTAGAAGTTAAACAAAAGAAAGAAGAAGCTCAATTAGTTGAAAGAATTATTCAATTATTAAAGGATGGACAAAGAGTTGCCAATCAAACTTGGACTCCAAAAGAAGTTGAAGCCATTAATACTATGTTTTTATTGACAGCTAAACCAACCATTTACTTAATTAATTTATCAGAAAGAGATTTCGTTAGAAAGAAGAATAAACATTTATTAAAGATTAAAGAATGGGTTGATAAGTACTCTCCAGGTGATATCATCATTCCATTATCTGTTTCTTACGAAGAAAGATTATCTCATATGGAAACTGATGAAGAAAGAGAAGAAGAAGAAAAGAGAGTTGGTGCTCCATCCATCTTACCAAAGATTATTTTAGCTATGAGAAAGGAATTAGATTTAATTTCATACTTTACTGCTGGAGAAAAAGATGAGGTGAGAGAATGGACTATTAGACAAGGTACTAAAGCACCAGCTGCTGCTGGTGTTATTCACACTGATTTCCAAAAGACTTTTATTTTAGCTAACATTATTAAATATAATGATATAGTTGAATTAGGTGATGAAGCTGCTGTTAAAGCTGCTGGTAAATTACTGCAAAAGGGTAAGGATTACGTTGTTGAAGATGGTGATATCATTTACTTCAGATCGGGTGCAGGTAAAAACTAAATATCGATACATCAAGTTCTACATATATACATATATATATATTTCAAAAGATTTGATTGTATGAATTAATTCTGAATTTTGATAATTTTAGTTAGTGTTTTAATGAATTAATGTCTCTATTACTAGTTGTTTTATGTGGTGTATTATTCAGTTGTTGATATTAAAATAATAATGAAGCATTTTAATTTATTTATTTATAAAATTTTCTAAGTAGTCTAATTTAGTAACCATATAATAGCAGCTGTCTTTCTCGGCAACTTATATTAAAATACAGATAATTAACTCATGGTACACAGCCGTAGTATTTCAATCATCTGGCTTTTTATGTTGTATACCAGATAAGTTTAGCTTGAACCACAATGCGTTGTAATTGGAGAAGGTGGTTGGAATTGTGGTGATGATGAAGATGCTTGCTCGAAAACTGATTCTCTTAATCTATTCAATGAGTTATCTAACTCTTGAGTCATCAAATACATTTCAGGAATTTCACAAGGTAAATAATTTAAAGGAACACACACTGGCATTATAAACCAAGTTTGATTTGTTTCATCAATGAAAACAGAATCAACAGTTATATGGGGGATATTTTCCAAATCTTCATCTCTTACTATCTGAACTTCAGTCATATTTATAGAAGATTCGTTGGGCTGAGTCTGTTGCTCTGTGTTTGATACTTGGGTAATAGAGCTTGACGATTGATATAAATGCTCTAGTGTTTCAAAAATATCTTCATCACTATAATTGGTTGAATCACTACTATCTTTTGAAATGATATCTAGTACATGATTTTCACCAACATCTTCGAACGTTTCCAAAGGTGAAGTTTGAGTTTGAGTTGGGAAAAATCTGCTTATAATTGGATGTAATCTGCTCATTGGTCTAGTTAACTGTATAATAAGGATTTGATGAAGGGAAGAAAAAAAGAAAATAGAAATTAAGTTGATTAAATCAATGTTATTTCAAGGTTTATTTATATCCATTTATTCTGAAGCATGAAACTTTCCTTGTTATCAATTACAGTAAAACAGATCAAATCAGCGTCGGAACTACTTTCGGCGTCTAATCACTACGCTTGACCCATTCCAAATTCAATTAGCTGGCAAAACCAGGAAATGAATAACAAAGTTCAATATTGAATTATCTGGAAATGGAGTCAAAATAGTATTGGGCACTTTGAGATAAATCCGTTTTTGACTTAGCTCCAAATATCGGAGTGGCCCATTTCCAATTCAGTTCTGTGGCCTCGATATCTTTGAATTAGCTCTTCTGAAACCACTAACAACTCTATGCTTCATTACCCCTTTCTCTATTACTAGGTCAGCCTAGTAACTTATACATAATGTCTCCAAATCCAAAAGTTCCTCAGGAAGAACTTTTGGACCCTTTTAGCTCAGATACTTCTCGTTTATTGGATAATTCAAATTCAAATTCGCAATCCCCAACTCCTTCCATCTCAAGCCTGAACACAACCACTACTCTATTCTCTAAAAATAATACAGATATACAGCTACCTTATATACAAGAAAGAGTATCTTTAAATAATAGACGAACTTATGTACTATCTCATTTTAAAAACTCCTGGGATAGGCATTTTCCTCGAAATTTCTCATTCAGCGTTGATGCTAGTTTCACTTCAAGTGAAATTGATTATGGATTGCTTGATGAGATAATTACAGAGACATTGGTTTCTTCAAGTTCTTGGAGAAATTCTGATGAAAATGATATATTAGAAGATGATTTTCGAAGTACACAATATCATCTCACTAATCAAGATGACCAAAATCAACTTGATCCCAACGACTTGAATGACTCTTTATCAAACCAATTAGAAGCTTATCAATTAATAGACTTTATTCCGGAACCTCAAGAGCTTGTAATGTCTTCTCAAGAATCAATCGACTCCAGATGGGTAAATAGAAGAGCTAGGCACATGCCAATTGATACAAAACCAATCCCATCTGTGGGCGCTACAGAAAAGCATGCTTCTAGAATACATGAGATATTGTGCCACATTCAAATTAGCTGCGATAATGTTAGTGGCTCTCATAGAAACAATGATAAACTTATAGGTAATTCATTTGGGATTTTCTCGTGTAATAATAAGTTTAGAAAAATTTGTTTCTATTTAGGTACTTCAAAAGAGACTTCTTGGATGATGTCTTTTATTATATTTTTGGAAGTTATATTACTTTCTTTTCAATTGTGGAATCCACAAAAAACCGGATATGTGGCAAATCAAGGTTATACATGGATAGATTACACTCTAATAGTAACAAATTTAATTTATGGAAGTGTGATTATAATGAGAACCATTGCTTTTGGCTTATTAATAGCCAATGATATCAAAGACGTAAGAAATTTCCACTTAATATCATATCTAATGGAGAAAGGCTTTTTTGATAGAGAAAGAGAAAGATTACATAAAAATATTCCAAATATATGTATACCTTACTTGAAAAATATTGGTAATGCAGTTGATATGGTGGGGTTTATTTGTTTTATAATTTCCACCTACCTAGGATTATCTGGTTGGGAATTAAATGGTATTAGTGAGAATAGCTTCCTATTGTTTAGATCGCTCATGTGCATAAAAATATTAAGAATTACAAACTTAACCTATGGTACAAGAAAAATTAAAAAAGCCATTTACAAATCTTTGCCAACCTTAATTAAGCTTGGGTTTATTTTGGGAGTGGTTATATTCTGGTTTTCTATAGTTGGAGTTCAAGCATTTTCGGAAAATTACAAATCACAATGTATTTACATGAATCATGAAACTAATGTATTGAAATATTCAAATCAATTATGTGGTGGGTACGTTACTTCAAATAATACGATATCTGGTCCTATTATTGGGTCAGAGTACTTTTTGGAGAAAACCTTTTCAACGGATAGTAACTATTACAATGACCTTTTAAAGAACCCAACGCATTTTAACAACACGAAACTCAAGCCACAAGGTTATATATGTCCTCAAAACTCGTATTGTATGTTTAGTTATAATGCCAATTTTGGAAACTTAAGTTTTAAGAATGTATGGATTTCATTACAAATCATGGTAATTGCTTTAAGTAAAGGTTCATTTTCGGATCAAATGTACAACTTAATAAACACTAGTACTATGATTTATGTTTCTTTATTATTCATTCCGGCAATTTTTGTTATAGGTATTTGGCTAGTAAATATCTTTGTCGCATGTATTTTAGATACGTTGAGCTTCTATGAAGATGAAAAGGATAACAATCATACTGATAATAATCAAATTGGGAAATATTATTTAATAGTGTATGCAAGACGTACATTACTAGAGAGAATGGTTGATTACTTTTGTTGTGGTATTATTTTGATTCAATTAATAATCGATTCAATGACGTTACCTGAACATTCGAATTCGGTTATAATAAATTCAATTGTATGTGGAGTTTTGATATTTGATGCTATCTTCAAGATTATTTATTCAGAAGATTATTTGAAATTTCGTATGAATTGGGTAGAAATTTGTCTAGCTATAACAAATGTGGTAATATTATTACCTCCGATTAGAAACCATAAAGAGTTATATAATTGGCTCACTGTTTTCCAAATCTTTAGAATTTATAGAATTATGTTGTTGATAACCCCTCTTCGTGAATTATATGTTGGATTGCTTGGTAACGTTAGTTATCTAATCAATCTATTTGGGTTTGTTTTATTACTTTTTTATTCTGTTGGAATCATTTACACTAGATTCTTTGAAGGTATAATAGTTGAAGATCCAGACATAACACGTGGAATATGCGGTTTATCAACTATGTGTACAATGTCTTCTTTACCAAATACTATTTTGTTGTTGTATGTCATTATGACTGGTGATAATTGGACTGGTTCATGGATGGTAGCTTATACCCAAGTTAGCAGTACTCCTGTTAGAGCTTTGATATTTCTTTATATTAGTGGTTGGTTTTGCTTTGCTACTTTATTATTGGTCAACATATTTCTAGATTTGATTTCTGAAAATATATCAAAAGTTACTGGGGAAGAAAAAAAATGGCATCAAGTTATTGATTTTTTTATTAGTGCTCTTTCAGAAGGAAGTAGAGGTCAAGAGAAAATTGCCGTGGTTGATAGATTAAAGAATTATGAGTTTGAAAAGTTAAATTTTGATCAAGCCAGACTATACACTATTCTAGATACAAACAATGTTTTAACTGAATTTTTATCTCATAATAAACTTAATATGACGATATTTTCAAGTTTCAAGTTAGAAGTTCTTTATTATTTGTCTAGACAATTCCCGAGTTCACCTTTCGTTACATTTTTAAATATGGTTTTTCTTCCCAAAATTAGATTATTTAAAAGCAATGGAGAATTTACTAAAGAGTTTCTCTTCTTTTCTAATTTGCCTACTTTTTTGTCCCTAAATCCCAATTATGATAGAACTTTGTTTTATTTCACCCCTGATAACAAGTTGAGAAAATTTATTCAAGCATATGTTCCCAATTTTCATGGACAAAGAATGGAAGACTGGACTAGTAGAGCTGAAACTAAGACAAGTTGGAAAAATTACTTTAGAACTTTTATTTTTGAACTGATAATGCTTATAGTAATAGTAATGATGATTGTCACGACCTGTATTTTCACTCCAATTTATGAGCTTGAGCACTATCGACCAAATGAATGGTCTATATCTACAAAATTTGACCTTTTCTATTCAGTCATATTTTCAATTGAATTCTTACTACATGTGATAGCTGATGGGGTATTTTTAACTCCAACTGCAGCTCTAATGAACAAATGGGGAATAATAACTTTTATTAATTTAATTTCGATGTGGGTTGGTGTTATTGCTAAGGTTTCATCTAAAGAACATGTTTCAACCTATATTACAGGTTTCAAGGCTTTAAGGGCTTTAAGACTACTAACTATCAATAAATTTACAAGGGATACATTTGATTCTACATTTATAACAAGCTTTCAATCAATACTAACAGCTGGATTTACCTCCATGAGTATGATTTTTGCATTTTGTATCTTAGGATTTCATATTTTTTCTCAAAGGTTTAGTATTTGTAATGATCAAAATCAAGATTCCAAAGGTTGTTTTGGTGACTATACTAACAATCAAGTAATGTGCTCTTTTGGTAAAGCCGATGAATATTGTGGTTGGAATGTTTTATCTCCAAGAGTGTATGACTCCCCTTATTTAACATTTGATACATTTTCTTCTTCATTAGAAACACTATTTCAAGTAACTTCTGTTGATTCATGGACAAGTGTCTTAGCTTCTTCTATGCAAAGTACCGGTATTGGATCATTTCCTTCAAGTCCAAAAATAACATTCAATTCTTTCTTTGTAATTGTTTTTAATATTGTTTCAATGTTAATTATTTCAAATTTATTTTTATCGCAAATTATCAAGTCTTATTCAAAAGAAACGGGGAGTGCATATCTTACTGAATATCAGCTCGACTGGAGAGGTTGTAAAAATATTATAATGTCAGTGAAACCTGATATTGCCTACTACCCTACATTGAAGATTAATGCTACTTTAAACAGACTCTTGATTGATAACCTTGTGCAACCCAATAATTATGCTAAGCTTTTCCATTGGATTTTACATATTGCTTTGGCATCAGTTTTGGTTTATAACGAAACCACAAAATCTGGCGAGTATGCTAAAGTCATTATTACAACGATTGTATCAGGGTATCTTTTGATTCGTTATTATGCTATATGTACTTTGGGTTCTACTGGAAGAGGTTTTCATATTATTAGAAGGTATGGCTTGGTAATAATGTCTGTTTTTTCTGTCATAGTTTCCCTTATGAACTGTCTTTCATTAACTAACAACGAAGTTAAAAGTAATTGGATGATCAAACTTAAAACTTACTCTGATCCTTGGTATGGTAATGCCGAAAAAGTTCTAGTTTGCTTCTTTTTTTTCTCACTGATTGAACTAACACCAAGGCTAAATACTTTTTTAAGATTTTCCATAACAGCCAGTAAACAGTTTCTTTCATTAATGTTACTTTGGTTTATTTTATTCATCATTTTTGCTATTGCGTTAAATCAATTTTTTGGTTTGACTAAACTCGGTGCTTCCACTACACACAACAAAAACTTTCGTACTATACCTAATGCTTTATTAGTTTTATTTTGTATGTCATTTGGAGAAGGTTGGAGTAGTATAATGGTTGATTTTTATGGTGAAAATGAAACTACTTGTTCTTTTGATTCCATTGGCCGTTCAGACTGTGGAAATATGGTTGCTGCCAAACTGATTTTCATGGCTTGGAATGTGATTTCCATGTATTTAATGATGAATATATTTGTTTCGGTGGTTATTGAAGCATTCAAACTTACTTACCATGATACTAATATTAAGTCAACAAAATTAGATATAACTATAGGAAAATTTAAAAAAGTTTGGAAAGAATATGATTCTCAAGGTATAGGATTAATTTCTGAAAGATATTTAACTAAATTGATTGCCGATTTAAAAAAATATGTTGTTTTAGTGTTTGATGATTTAGATTTCAATGGATGGGTTGGAAAAGATTTTAAAGAAGAAATGATAAAAAAGGCTATTATTCATAATAAAATACATTTTCATTCAACTTTATTACTTGTTTGTTATTACAATCATTTTGCTAGGGAAAAGGATTATTTAAGAACTTTTGGTGATTATATATGGAGAACATACCTTGATCGGTCCAAATACACTATATATCTACCAAATGAAAAAAAGTATTTTTTTGATAAAAGTGAAAGAATTAGACACAAACTTGGTTCTTTAACTGAAGATCAAATTTTAGAACTTGCATCCACTAAAGTAAATATGCAATAGTTTCATTAACAAGTTCTTGTATATATAAAATGTATATATTAATTTTTACTGTTGTTTTGTTTAGAGTAATGAAGATTCTCTGAACAACAAAGAAAGAAATCGGGGGAGAAAGAAAAGTCTTCTCTAAAGATTTTTTATGAGTAGATATTTGGAGAGACTATGTTTTGTGTAGTAAACAATAGATAAAAGTTCAAAAAGAGAGAATATCAATTTCACTTCTCCAAAGAACAAAATTATCCTTTTTTTGAATTTTAGAAAATAGAGTATGTTCTTCCATATCATCAAGAATAAAAGTAGGATAATCATTAATGTCATTCTTTTCAACTGTGGTAACAACCTTGTCTTCATCTTCGTCTTTGCATATTAAATATGATTGTTTCATTGGTGTACTTATTATGAGTTTACCAACAGTCACAATATCAACACGACTGAAAGGCGTTAAATCTTTATGAAGTTTATGAGTCCAAATCTTATTTTTGGTATTCAAATAAAAAGCATAGCTTTGATTATCAAAAAATCTAATATGAGTTGTATCTGGATTTGATAATGTAATACCCCATAACTTTTTATCTCCATTACGTGCTCTTGTTTTATATCCCACATGAATAGATTTGACAGTTGAAGGTATATATTTCCAAATTTCATGATCTTCATGGATACCTTTTAGTCCTTGGTAAAACCTTAAATCGCTTAATCTTACACAGTTTCTCACATCAATATTACCGATATACTTACGACTAACATCTAAACTAGATGTATATTTGGGTATTTTGTAAATTCCATTGGCTTTAGCTTTTGAAACATATGGTAAATTCAAAACCACTATAGATACAGAAACAGGCAATGTGTTAAAACTTTCTGAGCTAATTTGGTTTTGACAATCAAAACTATTTAATTTGGGAAGTCCACTAAAGTCACAACTATCAACAGGAACTGTAATGAATAATGATTTAAGAGAGGAACTTAATAAACTTGTATTTTTCAAACGTAATGCTGCTCCAGCGATACTGAGTGAACCTATAGAACCAAGATCTTCTAAATATTTTAAACATTCAGTGTTAGATTCTGTATATGCTAAGTACTTCACTTTGTGTATATGTTGATACTTTTTTAATTCTTCTGAAATATATAGATCCTGTAACTGGTCTGTAGTTATTAGAAAGTTGTTATGTTCTTCGAGTAACTCACTTAAGGTAACTGAATCAAAAAAATATGATGAACGACCACCATATAATATTTCTATGTCTTTGACATTTGAACAAAGTTCACCAAATCTCTCATTTAAAACTAGTTTTGAAATATTCACAGAAACGTATTCTAATTTGGTAAGTTTCTCCGACTCATTGAGCACTCCTTCAATACAAGAACTATCAAGTTCTGCAATCCTAGTCACGCTTGATAAAAAATTAAAAGATCCTTCAACCCAATGATGAACAGATTTAATAACAACTTCAATTGGATTATGTCTCAAAAATACCAGTGACATTATATTAGCCAATCCTTCAAGTCGACCAGAATCATTTGGTGTAGTTCTACCAAGAACTGTAAATTTTTTAAAAGTCAATAGACTAGCAACCTTTTGATTTTCCCCTAAGAAAGATAAATCATAGGAGTCACGTTTGAAAAAAGTGCTGAAGCAATCAATTTTAACTTGGATTTTATCTGACGTCAATATTTCAAGTTGGAATCCAGAATAGGGTTTAACAAATACAAGATATTCTAAATAATCAGTAAGTTCTATGGTATGATCATGGTCAACTAGAGCTAAAGAGTGGGCAACAAGAAGTTGTTTCAAGTCAACAGATAAACTGTTAGCTAGTGACACATAAACATCAAGCATGATTAGGGTAATTGATAATAAACCACAATTGCAAAAGGACTGAAACTGCAGTTTTTTGTTGTCTTCTAGATAGATAGATAAATAAACTAAAGTGCGAATGCGATACAAATAGTTGTCTGTTCAAAAGAGCATTTCTTCAGATTATTCCTTTCCAGCCCAGTTCAACAAACCTTGAATGAGGCTTAATAGTCAGTTAATATAGATGAAGACTTTGATAATAAACAACCAGAAAAATGAAATAAAAGTAGTAATCATCTTTCGTAAAATTTTTAAGTAATGATATTCTCAAATTCGTTTGAAGGTAAATTCAGGAAATGCTTTTGAAAACTATATTGGAATTGATGTTTCTTAGATATTTTATTTTTTTAATAAATCTGTGGGTATGGATTACAAAGTGAATTTAACTCTAGAAAATCCTTTTTATAGAAGGATCAGAGTTTCAGAGTTTATTAAGTCGAAAGCAATGTTATTATAAAATTTAATATTAACTAGTACAAAATTGAAAAAATAAAAATTACAAGAGTGTACTCTTACAGTTATATGGATACAATTTAGTGTTCCAGTTCTCCGAAGAAGCCTTCAACAAGAACGATTCTGCTTTCACATACTTGGTGATGATCCTAATTATAATCTGGGTAATCCTGGGGAGAAAGCTAAAATGAGGGGAAAGTTTGATAATAAGAGATTGAAGTTTTCCAAAGATCAGATTTCAATATTATTTTCTGCCAAAAATAAATATAACAATTATTAAAGTCCAGAAAGTATTATTGAAATTAATCTCAGGTTTATAATTCTTCAAAAGAAGTTGAAGTTCTCCAAGGTTACCTTTCACAACGATGATTCTTCTTTCACTTTAAAAGAGAAGATCATTGGCTTGATTTTTATGGTGAATGAAAAGCACGAACTTGGAGATAATCCTACCTTCAAGCTGGTCAACCTAGCAAGCAAGCTGATATGAGGGAAAGATTTGATAAAGATAAAGATCAGATTTGCAAGGTTAGTATTTCTGAAGATCAAAATTATTATTCTTCTAAAAAGACTTTCGAAAAAGCTGAATGTTCTGGAGAAAATATTGAAAGATATATTGAAAGTGATATCAATTTTACTGTTCTTCAATATGATTGGTTATCACCAAATAGTGTAATCAAAATTACATTTGAGGATTTCAAACGGATATTTCACTACGAAGTTGATAAAGTATTTGAATTTGTAGTTCTGAAAGTATTAAATGTATTTGGATTATCTGAGTGTTATTACAATCGCTGACAACTCAGATACCATTCACTGGAATTGTGAAATGTTCATTGAAAGTGGGATTAGAAAGTATGACACGGAAGTGAAAGCTTACAAGAGAATAGAGAATTTCAATAGTGGAAGAACAGATGACCAAAGTTCTTGATGAATGGATACTGTAATATCAAAGGTGCAAATTTTCTTGTTGGAGAGCTGTATATTGCAATGGAGTATTTACCATTTGTAGAAAATATGCTTGAAACATTTCAAAGTGAGGTTTTCAAACTAAAATCAATTGAAATTAAACATGGAGATCTTGAAAACAGAAAAGTTTGTATAGATGATAGGAATACGAAGTTTACCTATGATTTTGGAGAAGCAACAATTCTTACACCACCTTCTTCTGTTTCCTTGAGATTTTTTAAAATTCTGCTTCCAGTTGTACTTCATCTAGTACAAATGGTGATTCAAAGTGATCTTGGACTTGAACTAAAAGTTATCAGATATTAATGATTAATGACACCCACAAATCACCAATCTGTAAAAAGCATCAAAAAAGCATTTTGTAGTCAATTGCTTTGCAATTCCTAATCATTTGATAATCATTTGATAATTTATTGGTAAAATGTCTTTTAGGAACAACTATCAAGAAAAAGCAGTATAAAACTGGAAAGAAGGGAAAGGGTGTGCTTTATATAGACTTTTCCACTTTGAGCACGCGATTAAGATTTCCATTTCTGAAAACAATTCATTGGAATGTGAATTTGGAATGTGAATATGGAATGTGAATATGGAATGTGAATTTGTGTAACTAACAGTTGTCATTATATCAAACTCTATAAATGGATTTTTATTCAAATTTAGACTCTAGAACTTTAGATCGTTCTATTCCAACACTTTTCGAAGTGTTATCTGCAAATGAATTAGAAGGTTTACTTTCTCCATCAATTAGATACATATTAGCTCATTATGCAACAAGATATCCAAGATACTTAATCAGAATTCTTAATAGATTTGATGAACTTAATTTATTGACTCGAGGTATTGTTGAATTGAAATATTTAAAAGATTGGAATTCTTCTTTTATTGAAAAGTTTTATGGTTTGAAAAGATCCAAAGCCTTATCTTTGGAGTCAATAGGTGGTTCTAATTCTAAATTTGACAAATTTAAAAGGCTTACAAAGATTCAAATTATAATTTCACTTTCTGATTTATTACTAGTTCCATATATTCAAGAAAAATTAGATTATCTTTATGATAGAATTGTTCCAAGTTATTTATTAAATACATTAAAACCTAATGAAAATTGGAAAGATTTTTTCAAACAACAATTCATTAAAGTGTACCCAACTTTAAAGACATCATTTAAAATAATCAATATTATAATTAAGATTCTTTATTTATCTGGTAAAATTAAATCTACAAATTTACTAAATTACATTTTTAAAATCAATTATTCAAGAATAACTCCAATAGATCATCAATTCAATGAAATGAGAATTGAAAAATCACTTTTAAATCCATTAGAAAATATCAAAAGAATAAGACCTATTTCATTAAATGAATCAATTCTTGAACAATGGTATAGTTTTATTACTCCATTGAAAAAAATATCACTTTTAATGACTGATTCAATTTTACCAATTTTTATCTTCCTTTTAAAATTTTTAGAATGGTATAATACATCTAATTTTGGAAGTTTATTAAAACTTAATAAAAATACACAAGTCAATTTAAATGGAGAAAATTTATCTCCACCTCAAAATCTCCCAAATTTTATACTCAAAGACAAAAAAATTAAAAAATACCTATCAGAACAATATAATGATGATTCTAAATGTAGATTATGTCATCAAACAATTCATAATCCTGCTATTATAGAAACTGGTTATGTGTTTTGTTATACTTGTATTTTCAAGCATTTAAGAGAAAGTGATGAATTTGAAGGTGGTAGATGCCCTGTAACTGGTAAAAAATTATTGGGTTGTAGATATAGTAAGAGTTTGAAAGAGTGGAAAGTAACTAACGTTAGGAGATTAATAACTTAATCATTTATAGTAATTTCAAAGATTACTTTTTACTTTATAGGTATATATTTAATGGATATCATTATAAATGCACATGTATGAAATTTCACAAAAAAAATAAAAAATAAAAAATAAAAATAAAAGCTTCATAAACTATCTATAATTAGTGAATTATTAATTTATAATTATTAATCACTGTCTTCACCGTCATCAAGATTTTCCCATTGAATGTAATTTTCATTAACTATTTTCTTTGATTTTTTAAGAATTAATGGATCAAATGGGAAATAAGCTTCTAAATCTAGAAATTCTTGTTTACTTTCAAATTTCATAGCAGTATTAGTTTGTGTTGTTTTAGTAATTGTTGATTGAACACCACTTAATCTTTCTCTTTTGTTTTTATCAATTATTGTGTAACAATAACATAGATCAACTTGCTGAGCTAATCTAGCAAATATTAAAACAACAGTTTCATTACAAAACTTTAATGGATTAAATTTAGACATAACTAAATTGTTGAAAAATTTATCAAGTTTCAAAATCCACTCATCTTCAACTTTCAATTCTTTATATCTAAAACAGAAAATATAAAGTAACCCTTGGAAAACACCATATAACATTTTAAATCTTTCCATTCCACCCTCACCATTTGAAATCTCACTTTCTCTTTCATTAACAAATTCTGTACACCATTGTGTTAAATATTTTAAAACTTCAACTAAATTTTGATGTGATACTTGTTTTGCTCTAGCAATATATGATGATAAATATTGCATTGCTTTGACTCTATTTGATGATATTTGATTATAACTGAAAGCAACTTCAATGAGCCTATACATAAATGATTCTGTTAATTGTGAATGTTGTTGAGAATTATGGAAAAGTAAATATTGCACACATCGGGTATAATGAGTTGGTAAAATGTGTGAATGGAATAAAGAAAGAAGAGTTGTGAAAATAGCAATGCTTTCTTCTGCATTATCTTCAGAGAACTTAGCAGCTTCTAGTAAAACTTTCATAATTGAATCTAATTTTTTCGATAAATTTGAAATACTTTGAATTTCAATATTATATTCTTCGTCATCTTCTTCTTCTTCATCTGAATCTAACATATCTTCATTTTCTGTAGTTTCAGCCAGTTGTATGACTTTGTTCATTTCATCTTCATCATCACCTTCCTCATCGTCATCTTCTTCATCATCAGATTCACTTGGAACAGCATCATCTAAATCATCATCATCAATTTCATCTAATTCATTTTGTAATTCAACATCTAATTTGATAACATTTTCTATTAATAATGACCAAATTGATTTTCTTAAAACTTCACAATATTTAATAACAAAGAGTATATTTTTAACATAATTAACTAATAACTTCTTTGAAGCATTTTTACTTGGATAATGTTGTTTTAATATTTTAAATAACGTATTTGTAGAAGTTGGTATAACATGTATTAAATATTTTAAAGTATGATGATGTAGTTGTAATTTAGATTCTGATTTGATAGCCATATCATGTATGAGCTTATCGGCAACATTTGGCCACCATTTAGGTAAACCAGAAATTAAAACTCTTAAAAATGTGGCATAAGTTTCAGAAAATCTGATTTTGGATTCATCAATCCAATTTAAACTCAATATTCCTTGTATAAGAGAAAAACAAGATTTATTATCTAATCTAGAAATATTTTGAGCTAAAACCGATAAGATGACACATAAATTATCTAATGATATGGATTCAGGATTGGATTGAGGTAATAGTATTTGAGAAGCTAAGCTTTCAATAGCTCTGGAATCTTTTTTATCAAGAGAGTCCAATGCAGTTAAAGTTAGAGAAGAATAAATTTTACCAGAAAATTCAATTTCACTATGTGATTTTTCTTGCATTTTATCTTCATTTTCAGAATCTTCAGAATCTGATTGTGAATCAGAATCAGAATCAGAGTTTGAGGCAAGATGAGTTTTAGAAGAGGAAGAGAATTTTGTTCTCTTTGTCACTCTTGAAGGTAATTCGGAAGTTCTCTTTCTATCACCTCTGGGCACTGTGGGCAATGGATCAATAGATACCTGTGAATTTTGGATGGACATCATGGTAGAACTAGTGGTGGGGTGATAAAGAGTAAGATAAGTCTGTTCCCCTTTAAACTATTCGATTTTCTTTTTTATTTTCATTTTCATTTTTCAAAATTTTCTTTTTTACTCACGAGCCGCAAGCGCCGCACTAGCGCCACAGTTCTCGTAAGCCGCATGTAACTCTAATTATTGTGGTTACGCGGCCCTGAGCACTTTGTCCCCGCTGTTTTTTGGTCTCTTTTTTTGTTTTGGCAACTTTACTTATTATAAGCTGGGTTGAAGTTCAGTTCAGTTCATTTCAGTTCAGTTCAATTGGAACCCAACAAATCTTATCATGAACTACCAAATGAGCCAAGATCAAGGACATGAACTAGTTTCTCGTCGCCATAGGCATACACATGATGGACTTCTAAGGACATTGAGTCCAGAACAGATTAGAAAAGATCAAAAAATTGCGTTAAAGGCAATTAGAGAGTTTCTACAAACAAAGAATTCTTTTGATGTTTTACCAGTTTCTTACAGGCTTATAGTGTTTGAAACCTCTTTATTGGTGAAAAGAGCTTTAAATATCTTATTACAAAATAGTATTGTTTCTGCTCCTCTTTGGAATTCGAAAACTTCCAGATTCGCAGGTTTGCTAACTTCTGTTGATTTTATCAATGTTATTCAATATTATTCTCAACATCCTGATGAATTTCAATTTGTTGATAATTTAACTTTAGATGGATTAAAAGATGTTGAAAAAATCATTGGAGCTAAACCTTTACCGACTGTTTCAATACATCCTTTTAAAACTTTATATGAAGCTTGTGAAAAAATGATTGAAAGTTCAGCTAGAAGAATTCCATTAATTGATGAAGATGAAAATACACATAGAGAAATTGTTGTTTCTGTTTTAACTCAATATAGAATTTTAAAATTTGTTAGTATGAATTGTAAAGAAACAAAAATTTTATTACAACCTCTCAAAGAATTGGATATAGGTACTAGATCAAACTTATCAGCTGCTCGATTGGAAACTCCAGTGATGGATGTCATACATTTGCTGATTTCTAAAACAGTTTCATCTGTTCCAATTGTTGATGAACAAGAAAAATTAATTAATGTTTATGAAGCTGTTGATGTGTTAACATTAATCAAAGGTGGTATGTATGCAGATTTGAATTTGAGTGTGGGTGAAGCCTTGATGAAAAGATCCGATGATTTTGAAGGAGTTTATACTTGTACTTTAGATGATAATTTATGTGTGATTCTAGAAACCATAAGGAAATCCAGATTACATAGATTATTCATAGTGAATGAAGTTGGCAAGCTAATGGGTGTGATCACTTTGAGCGATATCTTGAAGTATATGTTGTTTGCCTAATTTTCTTATAGCTTATTTCACTTTCTTATTGTTTATCCTAGTGTATTTTCTTGAATTGTTGTAACTTTTGTATGAACGGGACCGACGCTACCAACTGGGAAGTTAGCGAAAAGCGCATAGGACCGGGCGAGACTTCCGCTTAATAAGCTTATCATAATGAACTAATGAACTTATTCACCTTTTCCAGTTCATTTCTCCTGTTCACTGATCTCTTTCTTTTAACGCTTTGAATTTTCAAAAAACTTGCTACTATTTCAACACTTTTTCAATATAAAAAAACAATTAATAAACTCTTTTCCTTTTGAGCTCTTCCACTAGACTGGTTTTTTGAAACTTTTATAAAAATTTCTTCACAATTTTGCTTTAGTAAGAACCGGAGTTTACATTTAAATTACTTTTCATTCATATTTTAATATATATACATAAACAAAAAGATTATTAAAAATGACTATAAGAACACAACTACCCACAGATAATATAGAATGGCAGAAAAAAGCAGGTATACCCCAAGTTACTCTTCGATCGACAATTGCTGGTTTATCAATAGGTTCAATAATTTTAATATCAAACTTTCAATTTGGTTTACAAACAGGATGGGTTTCAATGATGTCCTTGCCTTCTGCTCTTCTCGGATTTGCAATTTTTAAATCTTTACAAAATAAATCAAATTATAAATTTACAGATGTTGAAAATGTTTTCGTCCAAAGTGTTTCAGTTGCTGTTGCAACTGGTCCATTAGCTTATGGTTTTGTTGGAATTATACCTGCTATTGAGAAAATGATGACTAATGAAGAAAGTGGTTACTCAGATGGTATTAATACTATTTCTTTATGGAAACTTATTCTTTGGTCTTTAGGTTTAGCATTTTTTGGTGTTTTTTTTGCTATTCCTTTAAGAAAACAATTTATTATTAAAGAAAAATTACCATTTCCAAGTGGCTCAGCTACAGCTACTTTGATTTCTGTATTCCATGGAACTTCGATAAAAGCTGATGAAACAGACTCTAGTATCAATAAAGTTCCTCTTGTTGATTCTAATCTAAATTCTGATCTGGAAGAAACAGAATCTTTTAATAATAATGAAACAAGAAGACAAATTCCTGAAAATCCCAATAATATAACCATAATAGAATCACAAGATCTTTGTCAATTAAAACAAGCTGAATCTTATGAAAATAATATCAAACTTTTAATGGCAACATCAGGTATATCATCTGCTTATACAATCATCTCATATTTTATTCCACAAATTAAAGCATTACCCATTCTTGGAACAAAATTATCTAAAAATTATTTATTGAATTTTCAACCTTCTCCGGCTTATGTAGGTCAAGGTATCATCATGGGATTTGCTACTACTTTCTATATGTTTTTTGGTATGATTTTAGGTTGGTGTATTTTAGCCCCATTAGCTCAATCTAAAGGTTGGGCTCCAGGTAAAATCGATGATTGGAAGGAGGGTGCTGAAGGTTGGATCATGTGGATTAGTTTAAGTATTATGATTAGTGATTCTATTGTTTCATTTGCTACTACAAGTGTTAAATCAATTATTTCTTTTGTTAAAACTGCTAAACAAGAAAATAATTCAAGAAATACTAAAGAAAGACACGAAGAATTAAATCGTTTAATTAATAATGATGATGATATCCCTTCTGATGAAGATATTACTAATAGTACTTTTCATGGAGAATCATTTCCAACAAATCCAGCTTCTATTACTAATAATGAAAATGAAAATGATTTACAATCAATAAGCGTTATTATTGAAGATTTAGATGAATCACATCTTGTTCCAAATCTTCTTACTTATGTTGGGTTATTTATATCTTGTATATTATGTGTTATTACTACAAGAGTTGTCTTTGGTCCAGTTGTTCCTATTTATGCAACTTCAATCTCAGTGATTTTATCTTTATTTTTATCTGTTTTAGGGGTTAAAGCATTAGGTGAAACTGATTTAAATCCAGTTAGTGGAATTGGGAAATTATCACAATTATTATTTGCTCTAATAATTCCAAGAGATCATCCAGGTTCAATCTTAATTAACTTGATTAGTGGTGCCATTTCAGAAGCTGCAACACAACAAGCTGGTGATTTAATGCAAGATTTGAAAACTGGTTATTTATTAGGTGCTTCTCCGAGAGCACAATTTATTGCTCAAATTTATGGTTCAATTTATTCAATTTTTTTAAGTGCAATCATGTATAAAGCATATAATTCACTATATGAAATCCCAGGTCCTGTATTTAAAATCCCGACTGCTGTTATTTGGATTGATTGTGCTAGATTAGTTAATGGTGCTGGTTTACCTGAAAAAGTTTTTGAATTTGCTCTGATATTTGGTATAATTTTTGGAATTATTTCTTTTTTGAAAAACACAATAAATAAAACTAATAAATATTATAAATATTTGATTTATTTACCAAGTGGAATTCCTGTTGGTATTGGTATTTATAATATACCTTCATTTACCTTAGCTCGTTTTATTGGTGGTTTGATTTCTTATTTTTGGTTAAGAAAATTTAATTCAGCTGGTCAAATAAATAATTCTGAAAAAGTTATGATGATTATTTTTAGTAGTGGTTTGATTTTAGGTGAAGGTTTATTTAGCGTTGTTAATATGTTGTTTACAAGTATGAAAATACCACATTTATAGAAATAAGACATTTGTTTTTTATTGTTTTTTTTCACTGTTTTGCTTATATTATTGATCAACTAATTGAATTCTGAATATTTTGTTGTTGTATTGTTTTGATTGTTTATTTTGTGTTTATTGTATTAATTCTAGTAGGGGTTTGATAATAGCCAATAAACAAAATACAAAAGCAAAGAAAAATAGGTAATATATAGATCGTATGAAAAGTCGTTAAAAATTAAACGTAAGAGAAACTCCCCATTCAAATATTCTAAATTATTCAAAGATATCATTCAATATATGCAAACAGAAAAATAATGCTAAAAGTCTAAAGGAAGATGGAAGACAGTCATAAAAGTACAGGAGGAATGCAATAAGGGGATTAAAACTAGGATGAGGTAAAAAAAGGGGTAGAACAGAGGGGGAAGGGGGAAGGAAGGTGTACGGTTAACCCCAAACGAAACGAAACGAGAACGAGAACGAAACGAAACGAAAGTAAGTGGGATTCGAAAGATAAGAAGATAGAAGTGATAAATTTAAAAAAAATTCAAAGTTAAAATGTAAAGCAGATAAAGAGATGAGAGAAATAGAAAGAGAGGACATAAAAAAAGGTAGTTACAAAATAAAATAAAGAAATAAGGGAAAATCATATAATATTACAGTAACAGCAGTATTAGTAGTAGTTGAACTAGTAGTGATCAATTTTTTCATTTTTCATTCTTTAGATTTTCTCCACAAGTTAAATTCTATTGATAACTGATTATCTTGATTTATCGTCTGACCTCCTATTTATCAGAAGGAGTTTCCGGAAGAGATGGCTTAATAGCTGAATCACTCATTTCAGAGCTATTTCTGTTTGTAAAATGCTGTTGATTCTGTTCTCTTTGTTCTCTTTGTTGTCTTAACTTTTCATTTTCAATCTTGTTGTTGATCAACAAAATAGCATTTTGAATACCATAAACATTACCCATTAAAGTTAAGTTTCTTTCAGTTGCGCCCGGAGTTTCTTCATTAACCTTAACATAACAACCAGTTTGAGATCTAATATCTTTTAAATTCTTACCTCCTCTACCGATAACAAGACCAATATGTTTTTGAGGAACAAACAATTCTTGATTGATTTTACCATCAGGACCCGTGGCGGTATTACCAGTTCTAGAATTAGTAGAAGCAGATGCTGGGTTAATATTTGGATTCGAAGCCATTGGAGGAACGTTTTGAAATTGAGAGTAACCAAAATTATTCATTGGCATTTTTTGGTTATTAGTATTGGATTGAGGTGGTGCCATTGGCATTTGACCTGGCATTTGACCTGGCATTTGACCTGGCATTTGACCTGGCATTTGACCAGACATTTGACCTGGCATTTGGCCATACATAGCCATCATTTGAGGTGGCATACTCATCATAGCTGTACCAAAGTTTTGAGGAGCTTGAGGAAATTGATTACCAGGACCATGATTGTTTCCAGAATGAGGGTTGCCATTCATTCCGATTAAACCTTGACCTGGAGTGTTTGGGGTAGGATTCTGTGAATAATTTGCTGGATTATAATAGATAGCTTTAGACATGTGTTGTTTGTGTTCAATGACAGTTTGAGCAATATAATACGTAGCAATATGAATTGCATCGGCGACACCATTAACATTAAGTACTCTATCAGTCGAAGCAGGTAAAACTTGATCATTGGCTTTTAATGCAGCTGCAGAACTTTCTTCAATTTCTCTAAATCTTGCACCTTTTTTACCAATAATATAACCCATAATTGTGTGAGGAAACAAAAGCCTTAAATTAAATTGTTTTGATTGTAAAGAGGAAGCGGCATCCAGGGGTTCATCAAGTATCATTCTAGTTATTAGTCCAAATGCCTTTGCAACATATTCTGAAGGTCCTCTAACACTGATGACTCTTTCAGGAACACCTTTTAAATTCTCACTGACATTGACTCTGGCACTTGAAAGATCCTTAATTTTAGAAATCGTTTCACCACCTTTTCCAACAATTGTAGCAGTTTCGTTAATGGTGCATAACATTCTAAAATGGACGTAGGTTGGGTCATCATTTTGTGTAACCTTATGAGAACTTATGGGAGCACCTGGTTTTCTTTCCGTTTCAGATGAACCATCCTGTTTCGTTTCGTCAGGTTTAAAAGATATTGAGGTTTTTTGTTTGTCTTCTTCAATGTCTTTCAGTTCAACTGCCTCAGAGTCCAAAGCAACTCTTTTAGCAGTGTTATCTTCTGAATCCTCGTTTTTTCTTTTTAACATGGTTGGGAAGATGTTTTATGACAGTGATCTGACTACGAAATAGAAAGAAGGGGGTGTTGAAAAGGAGGGAGGGAAGAGAATGACGGAGAGATACGTTGTAACCAACCACCTGTTAGTTAATGTTCAAACTCAAATTGACTTTCTTTCAGAATTCGTTTGGAAATCTATCCACAAGTATTGTCGAGTGTCGACTAGTAAGTGTCGATTATCGAATACCTATTATCGAATGTCGGGTCTTCCAGGTGTCGACATCACCACAAAGTCACAGGACACTATTTCTCCTGACTTTCCAACTTCAACTCCACTTCTTCCTTTACAAAAATTACCGAGTCTACAATGCCAGATATTCAGGTGCAACCAGAAGAACACGAAGATGGATATATAGAGTCGGAGGATGAGGACTACGATCCCTCTGCAAAGCCAGCCATTAAAAACACCAAAGATGGCAATGAAGATCAAGATGATCAAGATGATGATGAAGATCAAGATGATGATTTTGAAGACTTTGAAGATGAACACGATAAGAAGGAATTCAAAAAATATTCTAGATTGGAGTCATCTTCTGGTGGTCTCATTAAAACTAGAAGGCAAAGAGAACAAGAAGTTCTTGAACAAAAAGAGAAGCAGTTTGATCTCTCAACCACCAAAAAAACTTCTTCTTTAGACATCAACTCTTTATGGGCACAGATGAATCAAAAGCCCAAAGTGAATTTAACGCTGCCAAGTGATAATGACAAGCCATCAAATACTTCAGAAACCAAACTTGCTGCTCCTAAAATTAACGCTGTGCAACAGCAAGATGCCCCAGAGTTGAAGGAAAAAAGACTGAAGATCAAAAGAACTTATGAATTTGCTGGTGAGATGATAACTGAAGAAAAATGGGTTGATGAAAACTCGGAAGAGGCTAAAGCTCACTTTAATTCAACAACAATAAAAAATGAATCACATCAAGAAAACATCAACAATTCAACCCCAAATACTACTATAGATGCAAACTCCAGTGTTTCTTTCAAAAAAAGGCCTCCGAAAAGAAAGAGAGCAAGTTTGTTAGATGCTGTCATAAATAATTCTTCGAAAACAAAGTTAAGTACATTGGAGAAGTCAAGATTGGATTGGGCAAATTATGTGGATAAAAATAAAATTAACGACGAATTGAAATTCAAGAATAAAGGTGGTTACTTGGATCAACAAGACTTTTTAAATAGAGTTGATGCTAGACAAGATGGTATGTATAAAGAGGTAAAGGAAAAGTCTAAGAAACAAGATAACTAGTTCAGTGGACCCTCTTATAGTTATATGTATATATGTACCTGATTAATCGCAGTATTTATTACATTTTATTTATACCAGTGTATTACTATTTATTATTATTAATTGTATACTATAATAACAGGAACTTTCACAAACGAACAAAGTGAAAAATATATCATTACACAAAATTCAATTTCTAAGATTAGTCTGATGTTCTTCTTGAATTCAACCAATTAACGAGATCAAAGTAAAGGCCATTTATTATCTTATTATTCTTATCTTTAGCCCAACTCTTTAGGCTAGCAAAATATGCATCCAATATCTCATCAATAATCTCATCGCCAAAACTTTTAACCGCAGATTTAACAATCAAGATTGATATTTGATTACATGCTTGTGAGTATGCATGAAACTTGGATTTCGTAGAAGCCCTTCCAAAAATCGAATTTAAAACTTCAATTACTTGTTTTTCTCCTCCTAAAGGTTTCAAATCTAAAGCATGTTTGGAAATTTTCTTGATTAACTTATGCGCTTTTTCGCCTAAACCCTTATCTTGTGTAGATTCCATTAAATCCAATAAACAGATTGCAATGTCTAAATCTAAAGAAACTCCTGGTCTTTGTTTATTGAAAACTTCTAATAAATCTAGAACTCTACCTTTGAAGAAAATCATCAATTCCCTTGCATTAGCAGCATCTTGTTTTCTTTGATTACCACTTTTGGCTTCTAATGTATCAATTGCATCTCTACGTTGTTTAAAAATTTGACCCAAAGTTGAATCTATAGCCATCATTTGTTCATCAGACATTGATTCTACATCTGATTCAAATTCAGAACTATCTTCAGAATCACCATCTTCAGCATTATCAGAAGAACCTTCATTTTCCATCTTTAAAGTCACCCCTAATGCTTTGGACAACGCTAAACTTGTATTCTTCTCAACTTCTTCGATCTTTTTCTTATTCTCAGATTCATCACCTTCTGTTTCTGAATCTGGTTCTAAATTTGAGTTTGAATTTGAATCTGAATCTGAATCTAAATCTGAATCTGAACCAGTATTTGAATCACTTGTGTAGTATTCAGTACCATTCAATCCTTCCGATTCCACTTCTTTTTCGTCCGAATCATCATCCATTGCACGATCTTCATCTTCATCTTCATCTTCCTCGTTTTCCTTTTCGTCGTTCTCTTCTTTCTCATCTTCTCCCGCTTCTCCGTCATTTCCAGTGCTAAACAATTTCTCTAGCCCCTCTTTATTCTCTTTTGTTAGCAAAACTTCAAATAATCTCTCCAATTCAGGCTTTCCTAAATTATCCATTAGATTATCCCATATCAAAAGAGATAATTTTTTCATTAAAGCAGTTTTTTGAGTCATATAAGAAAGCATTAAATCAACTAAAGTTTGAACCAAAACATCAGTTTCAAGTTTTTCATCACTTGCAAAATTATCGGCAAATGTTAATTGTAAATCAGCTAAAATTGAAGCGGAATCTTCATCTCCTGAATATAACTGTAATAACGTAATTGAAAGTAAAACTTCAAAACAATTCAAGATTGGAATGTTTTCTTGGTGAGGATTCTTAATCATTTCAGTGATGGTTTCTAAAGTAACAAAAGAAGCATCCTTTAATTCTTTTAATTCACCCTCAAATTGAACTCTCAATTTTATATCTGAAGATTCATGAGATTGATCAAGCTCTATTATTTTAGTTAACGCATAAAATGGCCATGAGTGAATTCCGAATTTAATATTTGATGCCATGACTTCAGTTAATACAGAATATAGTCTGTCATTAGATAGTTGGGACATTCTATCGCTAAATTTATTCTCTTGGGAAGTTGAAGTCGCAAATGCATGAGTGGTCAGATATGTTAAAACTTTAGAAAAGATAGAAGAAGTAACTATGGATTTTTTAGATCTAGTCAAATGTAAAATATTATCAAGACTGAATATTTGATATTTGATTAAGTCTATTTCAACATTATCTTCTAAATGAATCAAAAAATCAATTGTTTCATTGATTGATTCATCGCTATCACAAGATTGCAAAATATCATGAACGGTCTTTGAATTTGTCAATTTATCAAATGAAAGAGACGAATTTATTAAACTTTGTAGAATTGGAATTCTCCTTGTAGGGAAGGTTTGGCTGTTTAGAACTATAGTTCTTAGTGCAGTCTTCGCTAGTGTGTTTAAAAGTCTATCGGTTTTTGAACTTTGATTAACCAAAGTTCTCATTAAGTTCTCAGACATCACAGAAGATATTTGTAAATTAGAAAGAGATGGAAATTGTAAAATTGTATTAAATATTTCAAATCCCCAATATTTTCTTTCCACTGAAGCAGAATTATTAAAAAACTGATCGTCTATACATGATTTCCAAAATTCAGTTAAACTGATTAATTCAACTTGTTGATGATGTTTCTTTTGTTTTTTTGATTTTCTCTCTGAAGGTATATTAGAAATCTCAGCTTTTGAGTTTTCCAAAAGCTCATTTAATAATGGACCCCAGATGAAATGTATTTGAGGTGACCAACTACCTTTTTGTTTCTTATTATTATTCTTACCTGTATTTTTTTCATCAGATGGTGCACTAATCACTTCCGCTTCCTTTAAAATTTTAATTAATAAGACTAAGTTACCTTTAGATAGTGGATTGTTGTTTTTCCAATGGTTGATCGAGGCATTTCCCAAAAGCTGATCTCTCTTATCTGTAGGAATAGCTAAGCATATGAGAAGGCCTTCTGTAGTCAAAGATAATCCAGATTCTTCTATTTTCTTCAATAAATTGGTGACAACTGAGCTATCTTTTGATGTTATATCAAACTCGATCAATGCTTTAAAAATCGTAGCAAAGCAGGTTTCTCTAATCCAAGATTTCTTCAAAGATAAATCAATTAATCTATTCAACACCTTGGAATAATTCTCAAAGTTATCATTTTCAATTTCTTTCAAAATAACACCTGAATTCAATAAAGATTGCAGACCAAACAATTCACCAAAAATAAATGATCTTTCATTTTTCCCATTGGTTTTGTTAGGCAAAGCATCCTGTAACTTGATACTTAAATCGTTAAAATATTCAATGGCTGAATATTGTTCTTTCTCAGAAATTAAGATGGATAAAATTTCACCTAAACACATTGAAAATCCAATTCTGGCTGAAGCTCTTGAAGAAAGTAAACCTTTAATTAATCTATCTAAGGCATAGTTCCAATCGTTATCATTATTACTCTTTGAAAGTTCTTCAATTAAAGCCGTGGCAGATGATATTCTCTCACTTTCTAAATCAGAAGCAAGCTTGTAGTAGTGATCTCTAGAAACGGTCATATCTAATAATCTAGTAGTTAAAACTTGTCTTATGGTTTATAAACTCAAACTATTTTGAACTTGACTCTATTTAAAAACTACAAATAATTTGAATAATTTATTTAAAAAAAATCTGGTCACGTGGTCTTCAGGTTGCGTAGCCCTGCCATGAACACCAAACTTCTTCGCTCAAGATCTAGTCAAGTAAATTCAAGAACATTTGCACATACCTGTTTTCTTTCAATTCTTCATACTACTAAACACACAAGTTCAACTCATAAAAATGTCCTCTTGGCAAAAAGCTGGTTTTTCGTATGTATATATAATCTTCAATTCAAAGTTTGAAACAGGAATTTTCTTCAATTGATTGGCATTTCACTTTGGCTGCAGTCAGGTTGTATCGGTGAATTGAAAAAGAGAGAGGAAAAGGCTAGTATAGACGCTAACTAATATAAGATTAACATTACTAACAATTAAATCAATTATAGCATCAACAAATATTTCTCAATTGCTGCTAAAACAGTTCAAAAATCCTTAAAGGATGAATTAAGAGTTGCTGCTGAAAAGAGAGCTTTCACTGAAGTTAAGGTTCAAAAGATCGAAAAGGGTGAAATTCTTTCCACTGCTGAATTATCATCTTAAATAGATTGAGTATACGATTACTATTACTATACGATTACTGTTAGAAAGAGAAAAGGTAATGTATTGAATATTTTACTCATTTTTAAAAAAAATTGGAATTATTGCATTTACAACTACCATATATATATTCTTACATTTTATGATTCAAACAATTTAAATATTATTTCTATTTTATGAAAAAAACTAAAAGAATCCTAGTTATTATTAGTAGAACTGGATCATGAAAAATCAGGGATAGACATGTTTCAAGACCCTTGAACTTAACACGAAACATTTCATAGTATTTTCTGGTAACAATACTACTTATACACTCATAAATCTTTGTTTCTTGTATTACTCATGTCCCTCTGTCAATAATGTAATACCAAATGTATTGTAGGTGTTTCCCACCAATTTCCTCCCTGGCCAATCAGAGTGCGCCGTTGCCTTCGAATTGGCAAACGGGAGACCCGTCGATTGTTTAGGTCACGTGAACAGAACAGACCGTCTTTAAGGTCGTGTATGAAACCAACCCAAGTTGTTGAAGTTATAGACTGGTCCTATAACAAGGTTATACTATAATATAGATCATTCCTAATACCATACACCACTTAGAGTAGAACTTTATACTCTCGAAATTAGATCGCACTTCCCTTTGTTTTGGTTTTTATTTCACTTTACTCTGACTTATATGTCATTTATATATATTAATTTATACAAATAAAAGGGTTGGTCTCAGTCATCTACAAATATAATATACTTACAAAATCAATACTTAATTTTCATAAAAATATCTCTCTTTTTTCCTATAAACCTAACAACAAGATCTAAAAACTTTAGTTATTGAAAATCATATTATTCTTCAAAATTCATTTCATCTTTTCTTCAATTGTTACTACAACTAAATGTCCAAACTCCTAATACCCCAGTCCATTCTGAAACAAGTGGTACCTTTTCCCCATACCTTGTTGAAAACACAATATTTGAAACCACTTAATGGGCAAAATATTTTTTTTTCTAGAACTTATTCATATGGAGTAAATATCAAGTCAACTATCCCAGTGGAATTTACTTCTAAACTTAGCAATAATACCAATTGTTTGACAGGTAACTCAATAAACCAGATAAGATATTTCACAAAATATTCACCAATACTAGAAAAATCCTCTGAAAAAAGAAAAGATGATAATTCGTTTTCATCCGACGAAAATACTGTGCCCATGAACTCACAAGAATCACACATTTCAGCAAGTGAATCTGATCCAAAACAACTTCAACCACCACCAAACAGTAGTTGGAAAGAGAGATGGTTTGGTTTAACAAATGAACAACAGAGTCAAGCTGGGTTTGGTGAAGTTATAAGGCTATTGAAATTGGCTAAAAAAGATACTAAATTGTTTTCCTATGCTGTTATTCTCTTATTCATTAGTGCTGCTATTGTTATGTCATTACCTAAAATTACTGGAGCTGTGTTGGATGCAACCAGACATTATGACTCCTTAGAAAGTATTAGATTATATGGATTGACCTTAAATGATTTTTTTATCGTTATGGCTGGTTTACTATTGGTGTCAACTGCTGCAACATTTGGTAGAATTATTATATTAAGAGTTCTTGGTGAAAAATTGGTCTCAAGATTAAGATCAAGAATTATGAAAAAAACTTTAAGACAAGATATGGAGTTTTATGATACTAATAAGGTTGGTGATTTGATCTCAAGATTATCTTCTGATGCTTATGTTGTCTCTAGATCTGTGACTCAGAATCTTTCAGACGGTATAAAACATGCTATAGTGGGTGGTTCTTCCATTACCATGATGTTTTTGTTATCAACTAAACTTTCTTTAATTCTTCTTGCTTTTGGACCACCTTTAGTATTTGCTTCCTATATTTATGGTTTGAAAATTAGAGCAATCTCGAGAGAATTGCAACAAGCAACGGGTTCACTTACAAAGGTTGCTGAAGAGCAATTGAACTCAATTAAAACAATACAATCATTTACTGCTGAAACAAAAGAATTACATAGATATGATAATCAAATCAGAGATGTTTTTAGAATCAGTGTTAAAGATGCCATAACTAATGCAACATTTTTTGCTTCAACAGGTGTCTTAGGAAACGTTACTTTTCTTTTAACATTGGGTTTTGGTGCACATTTTGTTATGAATGGTGCTATGTCTGTTGGAGATTTAACAGCATATTTAATTTATACTGAGTATTGTGGTAGTGCTACTTTTGGTGTTGCTAATTTTTACACTGACTTATTTAAAGGTGCTGGTGCTGCATCTAGGTTATTTGAGTTATTGGATAAGGATCCATCCATTAACCAAGTTAAGGGTGCAAAACTACATTCTTCTAGAGGACATATTCAATTTGAAAACGTCTCGTTTTACTATCCAACTAGACCCAATAACAAGATTTTTGATAATGTAAGTTTTGAAATAAAGGCAGGTTCAAACGTTTGCCTAGTCGGTCCTTCAGGTAAAGGTAAATCTACAATCGCTTCTTTGTTATTGAGGTTTTATAATCCAACATCAGGTAGAATTCTAATTGATGGTGTGGATATTTCAAAATATTCTGTTCACTCTTTAAGACAGCTTGTTGGCTTCGTGCAGCAAGAACCTATTTTGATGCCAGGTTCAATTGGTGATAATATTAAATATGGTCTACCTTCTAATGTCAAAGTCACTGCTGATATGATAGAATGGGCTGCTGTTAAGGCAAATTGTGATTTTGTTTATAATTTTCCAGATAAATTTGATACACACATTGGTCCAAGAGGTTCTCTATTATCTGGTGGCCAAAAGCAAAAAGTAGCAATTGCCAGATGTTTAATTAAAGATCCTCCTGTATTGATTATGGATGAAGCTACATCCGCATTAGATTCTAAATCAGAAAATGCTATTAATAAAACCCTATCTAACTTATTGAGAGATCAATCTATAACTACAATTTCAATTGCTCACAGATTATCTACTATAGAAAAGTGCGACGAAATTTTAGTGCTAGGTTATGATGGTAAAATTGCTGAACAGGGTAAGTTTAAAGAACTCTATGCTGACAAAAACTCTAGGTTATATAAGTTATTGAATGAAGAACAACATTTAATGGATGATAAAAAAGAAGAATCAGAAGATATCAGAGAAAATATAGAGGAAGAATTGGAAGTACAAGCAGTCCCAACTAAAGAAGAGTATCATAAAAAGATGATTGAAGAAAAAGAGGTATTAAGTGAGGATCTGAAGGAAGAAAGTGAAAATCTAAAAGACGCTTTCATGAAACATACTGTGATTCTTGCTGACAGACTTGAAAGTGAAGACGAACTTATGTCTGATGCAAACGTACCACACATTCCTTCACATAAAAATTTAAAAGAAGAATTAAAGAGATCTAAGAAGCTGTAACTATAATAAATCGTGTATATAGTACTTCTTATATAGTTATATAGATTGAAAAAAAAAACTTTAGAATTACTAGTTTATTTTATTTTCAATTAAAAAAATAAAACTGCAAAAAATAGAAATTCGCCTGCACCCACGCTGGGAGTCGAACCCAGAATCTTTTGATTAGAAGTCAAACGCGTTAACCATTACGCTACGCGGGCGATTTCTGAAAGTGTAAGAAGTTAGGTTGATGATAACTCTTATAATAAACCTTGGATCGATCTCTAAATACTTAGTATCTAAACACCTTAGAAATTAGGTAATAATTTGTTTATTGTATTTCTTCCTTGATTCCACTCAAGATAAACTTGTACAAACTATGTAAACTATATATAAATAAAACTCAAAATAAAACTTTAATTAAGATAAATGAACAAGTTCATTTACCTTCCTAATCTGTAACCGAAATCGGCTAAAGATAACAACTTGATTTAAATCACTCAAAGATAACAACTTCATTTAAATCACTCAAAGATAACACTTCGCCAACTTCCTATTCTAAACTAATCTCGCTTCCAACTTAACCTTTCGGAACTTGTTTACCGTCTTCTCAAATTAGAGTCTTCATTTTCCTAATTAGGAAGGTCACCAACTCCGGTCTATCCTAATTCCTTACAGAAAGAATAAGGGATTAGCCAAATGATAATCCTTATGTTTCTTTTATTCGATTTATCAATTAAAAAACCTGGCTTTTAAACCTCCAAGTCTATATTCAAAATTTTAGTGTGTATCGGAAATAAGTCATCACATTCCATTATCATTATGATAATATGTATGTCTTATTAAATTGTTTACTATAATTGGATAAAAAAAGGTTAAGAAATATTGATTATTTTGAGACATAAATGATCCTGAAACATGGCTGACCCATAACCTGAAATTTGTGGCAATAACGTGAAATTTGTGACAATAATGATTTACAGTAAATATACCTTAATAAGAAATACATGAAATTTGATGACTTATTTCCGATAGTTGGTTATGTTGGATTGATGAAACAAAAGAAGCTGTGGTTACTTGGCAAGGTTGCGATCCAAACATTGTACTTATGTTGCTTATGAAGTGGAGGAACATGAAATACGGGGAAGTTGTGTTAAGTTCTTTTACTATAATTGCATTTTGATGTTAAATATTTGAGTTTTAGTTATTTTATTATTTTATTATATATATGTGTGCCTTTTAGAGTGAAATCCGATTATAAGTTATTTGTCGTAATATGGAATACCATGTAATAATTATTAAGGTTAGCTTTTTATTTGTTTCATTTAATTTGGTTGATCAAGCAATTATTATTAACTTAAAATTATTGGTGATTAAAGTTGTTAGTGTTAAAACCAATTTCATGTTGGTGAAAATGTTGAATATCTATTTAAAAGCTACTTAACCTTTTTTTGTTTTTATCTCTACATATTAGATAGTCTCTTTATAGAACCAACCGGAATATGCTATCATCTCCCTTCCCTCTCTTTAAAAAACTTATCAGTATTATTACAAGACATTAATTAGATTATTTTAAGTAAGTCCACACTACTTTAAATTACAACAAGGGTATTTTATCTACTGGCTGAGCCAGCGACCATATCTAGTCCTCAATGGATATGTTTAAACACCACTGGTTAGATTTACAATTGATCCGGATTTGCAACCGATAGCCTGATATTAGCTGTGACAATAAAGTCATCAACAAGGGTACCAATTATGCATTTCACTGTACCAGAAGAGTCAGTGGTATTCAGCTTGCTGTGTAGATAAGCAAGCAGTTTTGATATCTATTTGAGAAAAGAACCAATGATGAGCACAATGAGCAAGGATAATTCTAGCAATATCAGGCCGAAGAGTGAGAGAATAAGTATCAGTATAGGTGGAAAGATGTTGGCGAGCACCGCGAACCAATCTATCTTTGTGAGTAGTATCATCAGATTTTATATTAAATATCCAATGAGTACCTATTGCTAATTTTTTATATTTAGCCTGGTATTCAGATTCATCAACAATATTCGGTTTGGGAATCCACGCTCTCATTTGTTGATGTGACCTTAGTTGATGTTGAGATTACTAATCAAAACATGTTCCAGATAGTTCAAGAATGCTCTGGAATTTTCCAGAATATTCTATGCGACTATTAGGTCACACAAGATGACTAATCATCTGGGCTGACTCAACTATCTGAGGACTATAAGTAGTCCTACATTTTCCCACTTTATACCATTTTATATTTTCTTTATATAAGTTATTTTAGTCATTGAATTAATATATTTATACTTTACACATTAATAAACAATGAGTTTAGAAAATAGAATCTCTATATTACAACAGGTTATGAGCTCCTTTGCTGCTACTGCTATGGTTCAGAGTTCTGAAAAACTTCAATCCGCGGCTAATTACAATGTTTGGCGTACAAATACGTATCAATTATTGCTTGGGTATAGTGCTGAT
>PPKY03000051.1:0-80923 GCA_003706315.3 Ambrosiozyma oregonensis (nom. inval.)
CCATGGCAGAAACAGAAGCTAATGAAACAGCGATGGCACTGATACCATTTCTTAAGAACTGAATTTTCAACAAAACACCCATTTCTGATGTTCTAATCTTGGATATTAAACTAGTGTATGGAGTTTCCCATGAATAATATTTGATAATTTTCATGGATCCTAATAATTCCTTGACATATTTGACTCTAGCATCAGTAAAAACATTGGTTCTCTTTCTATAATTCACTAGGAATTTAGTTGAGTAACCAGCAAACCCAGTAACAATCACAAAAAACCCAACACCACTTAAAGACGAAACACCTAGATTGACACAAAGCAATACAATGGTTATAATCACACCAAATGGAATCCCAATTATAAAGGCTATATAAGAAAAGGCCAAATCAATTTTAGACAAGTCATTACCTAGTAATGTAGTGATACTAGCTGGTGTATAAACAGTTCGAGAAACTCTATCCAATCCTAGAGACTTATCAATCAAAACTTTATTCAATACTGCTTTTGTTTCTGCACCACAAAAAGTGGACCCATGAAAAAATCTGGCCGTCATTAAACCTTGAAAAAAAACAATCAAACCGATTCCAACAGCCATACCATAACCTCTTCCATTCGGAGACTCCCCTAACGCAACTTTATGAACATACATAATGAAAGCCCTTATCAAAATCGGGTTCAAATCACCTGCAATATCACTTAATGTCTTGCAAAGTATCACCTCCCAAATTTCTTTTGTTAAGGTACGATATACAGAATATAAAACCAACCAATCTGAATATTCAAAGTTTGGATCATTTTTTAGATTTTTTCTATTTTGTGGGGTATCATCTATATTTTTCTTCTTCAAGTACTG
Source organism: Ambrosiozyma oregonensis (nom. inval.) (assembly GCA_003706315.3). Lineage (NCBI taxonomy): Eukaryota > Fungi > Ascomycota > Pichiomycetes > Pichiales > Pichiaceae > Ambrosiozyma > Ambrosiozyma oregonensis (nom. inval.). The sequence goes on from PPKY03000051.1 coordinate 851, forward strand.
ACTTTCATTCGACCTTTTTATGCCACTGAACTGTTCCATGAAAGTGTTTGATCTTTTCTCAACATTCAATTTACAGTTTTCATTAATAACATATAAATCTTGAGGTTGAACAATTCTTCTATAACCAACTTTTAGTAATGGTAAACACCAAAGAAAAAACAGTTCATTGAAGAAACTTGTAGTTGATCCATATGGGAACTTTATTCTTTGTGAATCATTTTCAGGTATAGGAGGAATACTTTTATTTATTAAAAATGGGGTTAATAACCTTTTTCTTAATTGATATTCATATTCATCATCTTGTTTTTGTGCCTTCTCAGGATCAGTATCTGAATCTGAGGAAACAATCTCTTCTCTAATATCTGTCTTGTTATTGGTATACACTTGGATGTTTCTTTTGTTAGATGTATAGGAAGTGATTGAAATATCACTGTTGTGTAATTTTTCCATAATACTTGATCCAGATTCAATAATTTTGTGAATTTGTCAAAAGGTGAAAAGAAAAGGAAGCCATTGTAGAGTGGTATATATGAAGGCATAATAAAATAAATTTGGGATTCTAATACTACTATACAGGATAATTCAATAGGTTTCTTTTTAGGAGGGTCTAGGAACCACAGCAAGGTCGGACATTTGCAAGTCAACTAGGAGAAACCCAATTGTTTTGGTGAACCGCCGCGTCGGTTATTATCCGATCCGACGTTTCTTAAGCCACAACATCAGAACATCAGGAGTTGGAATAAAGGAGTAGCTAAAGTCATCTAAAACCAGTTTAAATATGTTGTTGGTTTTATTCAATTTAATTCAAAATGTCTGTTTACTTTTTAGTTTGGCTTATCACACATATCTGTATTATCTGTTTTTAAGATCAGTTTATATTAGATTGTGATATTGACAAGAGAAAAAACAAAAGTAAAGAATTGATATCTTATGGAAAAATAAATTTTGATTAAAAGGAAAGTTGTATTTGATCAAAAAGTAAATAAATGAATAGGTAGAGAATTAACGTTACCAAAAAAGGTAAGAAAAAGATCTGAGAAACTATAGGCAAGGTAGTAAAAAATAAATACAAGGAATATAAGGCGTAAATGTGAACACATATATACATGAGGAAAGCTAATATTAATTCTATTCCTGGTTCATTTCATTACTATTTGTTAGACCAGCTTGCTTAATCTCTATAATCTTGTCAAAGTTGACTTCTTGAAGAATCTTTTTGGCACCATTATCAATCAATTTATTAGCTAATTCAAATCCAACGTTAACAGCATCTTCATGACATAGGACTTTGGCATTATGTGCCATTTCAAGGTATTTGGTACCTTCAGGATTCAAAATAATGGCTTCCAAAGATAATATACTTGTAATTTTATCATAAGATGAGTTACAACCAATAGGAACAGAACATCCCCCTTCCAATGTTCTTAACAACGCTCTTTCAGCAAGACAAGTTAATGTTGTAACTGAACAGGATAATTTTTCACAAACTTTTTTCATTTTTATGTCATTTTTTCTGATTTCAATACCTAACGCACCTTGACCAATTGCATAATACATCTCATCTTTATCCAAAAATTTAGTAATTCTATTTTCCAATCCTAGTCTTATTAATCCTGCTGCAGCTAATAGCAAACAAGAATAATCTGAATCTGGTGAGTCCAATTTGTTCAACCTAGTTCCAATATTACCTCTGACTGACTTGAAATTTAAGTTTGGGTATTTTCTCAGCAATTGAGCTGATCTTCTAATTGATGATGTACCGACAATTGAACCATCCGGTAATTCGGATAACTCCTTATACAAGGACCCATCTTTCATAACCAATGCATCTCTTGGATCTATAATAATAAAAGTAATTCAAAAGTGTTAGTATGGTGAGTTTGGAATTTCTTTGAAACAAAGAACAGAAAAGGCAAAAAAACATAAAACGTACCTTCTCTTTCCAAAATACAACCTAATTCAAATTCTTCAGGCAAAACTGTTGGCATATCTTTCAAACAATGAACAATTAAGTCAATTTGATCAAATTCGCCGACTGATTCCAATAATAAAATTTCCAATTCTTTAGTCCATAATGCTTTACCACCAAATGAGTATAAAGGCTTACCTTGATTTTGATCAGCTAAAGTAGAAACTTTCACAATAGGAATTGTATAGTCAGGATAATGTTTGGATAGAGTAGCAGCAACATTCTCTGATTGTGTAACTGCAAGTAATGATCTTCTTGTACCTATTTTAATGGTTTTTTTTGAAGAACTTTGAAGCTCTTGATTGTTGTTAAAAGGTAAAACTTCCTGCTGCTCTTCTTGATGTTGTTGCTGTTGTTGTCTATGTGGCATATTGATTGAATCTCTCTTTTCCATACGGTTCACCTCTATTATAATGGGGATTCAAAATCAAAGGGGAAGATAATGTGCCTTGAATGAACAGGAAGAAGGAGTTGCCAATATCTTCGGTATATTTTCCGTTTCTGATTTTGTCTCAGTCTGTAAGTATTAAGAAACCCTCTAGCAATACATTTATTAAATTAACTTTTAACTATTTACGTTTATTGATATTACTAAATCGCTACAATTTTTAACTGTTACTTCTGAATGAACCTAGATTGCTTTCGACATAAGTTTGGTTGATCATGATCGGATCTAGAGCATATTGGGAAAAGAAGTTCGGAATATTGCTATTTAGTATTTGCTGAAAAAAAAGGGCATTAGTGGTGCACGGGTGTGGGTTTTTTTTTTTTTTATTTTCTCCGTTTATCACAGTAACTATTATGTGCTATCTATTATCTATTATGTACTTAGGTTAAATGAACCACCAACACTTTTTGAAAGAATTCTTTTGCATTAAGGCAAAGGCCGGTGGATGGAATTATTCAGAGCATAATACTGCCAAGTTTGCCACATACATTCAAGTTTACAAGAGAGCCCACTGTGGATCAACAGTTATGGTTCAACTTATCCATTGTGGTGGTTCTCTCCGCCACAATGATTCCCTTGATTTGCTACCCAATTCTTACCATACTCCCCTTAAACCCTTTTACAATATCGTAAGATCATGTGAACTTCTTTAATTTCATATCACTCGGTAATTTATTTTTTATTTGCAATATTCAATATTATCTTAATCTCTCTACACCATGCAGGGCCTATACCCTAAGTAATTCTTCGATTTTGATATGTATTTTAATGCTTTGATATTCAATTTCATCCACTTATTTTTTTTTCTGCCACCACCGTACGCTTTATTGTAATTTAGAAAATTTTCAATATAAAGGAAGGCATTGGGTTCTTTCAATCTAGTATATAGTAAACCTTATTCCCTGCTTAAATTTAAAGATGATCACTTAAGTAATTGAGTACATATTAGTTCTGAAATAAGATTCAATAATTAACTATTGGTTAATTAATTATTTATTTATTAAGCAACATGTCCTCTGATAAAACACAAGAAGTGGGTTTGAAAACTACTCAAGTTTCCATTGATGAATCTTTGACTAAGGATAAGTCTCAAAAGTATTTGTCTGAAACAACTCCGTTGGATTCTGAAAGTTTCTCTTCTGATATTGAAAATGGTAAGATATCTTCAAATCCTTTTCATAATCCAATTATTGCGGAAAAATTTAGAGAACTTTATGAATCAACTAAATATGAATGTCGTCATAGATTCGATCCCGACTTTGAATGGACTGCTGAAGAAGAAAGACGTATTACTTGGAAATTAGATTATAAAGTTGCTTTATTGGCATGTTTTTTATTTGTTGCTTTGCAAGTCGATAGAGGTAATCTAGCTCAAGCTGTTGCTGATAATTTACTAGAAGATTTAAATATGACTACAAATGATTATAACCGTGGTAATACTATTTTTTACTTGTGTTTCTTGTGTGCTGAATTACCATCTCAATTAATTTCAAAAAGAATAGGTTCAGATATTTGGATTCCAATTCAAATGACTCTTTGGAGTATTGTTTCTATTAGTCAATGTAAAATGACTTCTAAAAGTGGATTTTACGCTTGTAGAGCTTTTCTAGCTTTATTAGAAGGTGGTTTTATTGCTGATTTGGTTTTATGGCTTTCTTATTTTTATACTGCTTCTGAATTATCCATTAGATTATCATGGTTCTGGACTACTCTTTCATTAACTCAAATTGCAACTTCTTTACTTGCATTTGGTATTCTTAGAATGCGTGGTTTAGGTGGATTAACTGGTTGGGGTTGGTTATTTTTGATTGAAGGTTTAATCACCCTTCTTATTGCTATTTCTGCATTCTTCTTAATGGTTCCATCTTCATGTCAAACTAAAAAGCCATGGAATAAGAAGGGATGGTTTACTGAAAGAGAAGAATACATTATTGTTAATAAAGTTTTAAGAGATGATCCAACTAAAGGTGATATGAATAATAGACAAGGTATTACATTAAAGATGTTATGGGATGGCTTAAGTGACTATTATCTATGGCCAATCTATTTAATTGGTATTACTGCATATCAACCTACAAATGTTTTAACTGCTTATTTGACCTTAGTTTTGAAATCAATTGGTTTTACCACGTTAAACGTTCAAGTTCTCGCAATTCCACAGTATTGTATTCATATCGTTTTGTTACTTGGTATTACATGGTTATCTGAAAAATACAAAAATAGACTAGGTATTGCTATTTTCCAACCACTATATACCGTCCCATTGATTTTAGTCCTTAGATTCTGGCCTGGAACAATGGTTAATAAATGGGGTACTTATGTTGTTGTCACACTGTTATTAGGTAATCCATACATTCATGCTATTTGCGTTTCACTTTGCTCAAGAAATTCACAATCAATCAAAACGAGAACAGTTTCGGCTTCCATATATAACATGTTTGTTCAAGCTGGTAGTATCATTAGTTCTAACATTTATAGAACTCCAGATAAACCATTATATAAGACAGGTAATGCTGTGTTAGTTGGATTTGCTTTAGCTATGTTTCCAATTTTAGCTGGTTCAAAGTTATTCTACGTTTATATCAATAATAAGAGAGATAAGATTTGGGATGCAATGACTCCTGAAGAACAAGATGAATATCGTTTGAATACTAAGGATAAAGGTTCCAGTAGATTAGACTTTAGATTTGGTCATTAGATTTTTAGGTTGTTAGTTTTTTTGGTTTTTATTTCTTTTATGTTTAGTGTTTATTTTATGGCCCTTCAGTTCGTTCCTGTTAGACTTATTTCTTCTTGAATTTTGAGAAAATAATCTTTTTATATACTTGATTTAAGCAGGTAGTTTGATCATATTGATTGCGATCAACCATTTATTTATATGGAGATTTTCTCCAATATCTAGTAAAGAAAAGCAACCTGGCTTGTGAATAAACTATTCCTGAAATTATGGGATATTTATATGATTCATTTAAGTGGTAGAAAGCTGCTTCCAGTCAAACATAGATTCACGTGTCAAACAGGCACGTGATAGGAAAGCCGCTCTCGATTTGTTTATTTCACAAACAAGAAAATTAGGGTTAAGAATAGAATTGAAGAACTAGGCACTATGAGATTTGGTTTATTTCACGAGCTAGGAAATTTATCAATTATTTATTTTAAATCTTATACAATATAATTATCCAGATATATTAATAAATTGAGAATGGATTTTTCTGTTCCTCAAACACTCCCCTTATTGTTGCAAGAGAAACTTACTCAAGCAGTCTCAGACTTCAATGAAGGTTACCTTACTGAGAAAGGTTATATCAAAAAGAGAAACGAATTACTAGATCAAGTTTCAAATGACGGAAGAGAATCTGTTGATTTTTTTTCAGCAACATCTTTGAATTTACCATCCACTCCAAATCGTCTCGTGAATAGACTGTCAACGGACAGTCACGGGACCCTTCCTCTATCTTCCAATTCGGGTTATACTTCTTCGCATAAACGTTCAGAAACATTAGGAAGTCTCCCATTTTCAGAAGGAGAATTTAACTCTGAATACTTAACTGAAAGTCTGACAGCCTCTAGTCCAAGTCGTGGTCAATATAATTATTACACTGATGAATATGAAGATAATGATAGTGAACCATTCACAAGATATTACAATAATGGTCCTAGTGGGATTACACAGCTCTCTCAAGTATCCAAAGAATTACAAAAACCGTTAGATCCAAGAGACGTCCAACAATTGGCTCCTGATTCTACTGTAGGCTTTCAAAGCTTACCTAAATTACTTAGAGCAAGAGGTGGCTTATATGGTCGTGAAACTGCAATCCTAGTTATTGATTCAAGAGGTAAAGAATCTCAAGCAATTTCTTGGGAAAAATTGTATTTAAGAGCTGAAAAAATAGCTCATCAAATCAAAAATAAAGCTGCATTATATCCCGGCGATCGTGTTTGTTTAATTTATCAATCAAATGAAATTATTGATTTTGTGATTGCGTTATATGGATGCTTTCTTTCCGGAACAGTTGCTGTTCCGATCAATTCAAAACTGCCAGTAAGAGAATTAGTCAAGATTATGAACGATACGCAATCCCATCTATGTCTCATGTCTGATACAGTTTATAAGCATTATGATAAAGTATTTCATCAAAATAAATCTGGCATTTGGCCAAAAGGTATGGACATTTGGAAAACAACAGATATGGGAACATATCAGCCATCTAGAAAGCAAGAGCCAACTCCTATAAAAGTCAATGATTTAGCATATATTGAATATACAAAATCTTCCATTGGAGAATTGCGTGGTGTTGTCATATCTCATAGAACGATTATGAATCAAATGAGATCGTTATCATCAATTTTGAAAAGTATGCCTGATATTGATGATAACGGTTTTATAAGATCAGATGGGAAATTCGAAAGAGCAAAAAATGTAATGTTAAGTACTTTAGATTGTTGCGCAAGTATAGGTTTGGTTGGAAGTGCTTTGTTTACAATATTTACCGGTAACATGCTAATTTGGACCCCTCAGAGATCAACTGAAGTTGCTGGTTTATATGCCAATATTATTTCAAGGTATAAAGTTTCAATTTTATTGTCAGATTATTTAAGTTTGAAACAAGTTGCTTATAATTATCAATCTTTTCCACAACTTACTAGAACTTTTAATAAAAAAGTGAAAGTGGATTTATCCTGGGTTAAATGGTGCTTAATTAGTACTCCCACAATTGATTGTGAGTTTAATGAAATGCTAAGTGATCGTTGGTTCAAACCTTTAGGCAATAATAATGCAAGAAAAATAGTTGCTCCTATTCTTTGCCTTAATGAACATGGTGGATCAATAATTTCTATGCGTGACTGGATTGGAAATGAAGAACATTTAGGTTGTTTATTTAATAAACCTGTTGTTGATCTTGCCAATAATGATGAATTTGATACTTATTCAAATGACGATGACGGAGATGCTGTTGAATTAGGCGAAGGAGGTAACAACGATCCCCAAAATAACAGACTATCTGAAGTTTTAATTGATAAAGAATCGCTAGCTACCAATTCAGTTAAAATTCTTACTGACAGACCTCCTTCAAGCACCAAAGTTGTTGACACTGAAGAATCCTCAAAATATATTAGAGTTGGAGCGTTTGGATATCCTCTACCTGATGCAACCCTGGCAATTGTGAATCCTGAAACAAAAATTTTAAGTGGTGTCTTAGAAGTTGGTGAAATTTGGGTTGATTCTCATTGTATTTCAGGTGGATTTTGGAATTTACCTCAAGACACGCAAGCAATCTTTCAAGCAGAATGTTCAGATTATGAAGGTATCTTAAATTTAAAGTTTGTTAGAACTGGTCTACTTGGCTTTACTTATAATGGTAAAATTTATGTTTTGGGTCCTTATGAAGATAGAATAAGCAGGCAAGTCACCTGGTATGATCAATATCAGAGTGATCAAGGAAATACTACTGAAGATATTGTGGATGTTACCAAATATAAAGATTATAGATATTATTATTCTAGCCATTTAGTCAAAACATTAGCAAGAAACATACCTGATGTGACTGATGGTTCGTTTTTCAACATTAAAATCAATAAAGAGTATGTGCCTGTTGCTGTGATTGAATCCCCTGTAGCTAAAAGTGTATTGGTTGGAACAAATACTGCTACTACTTCTTCAACCTCAGTTAACAAGAAGTTTGATGAACAAACATTGAATTTGATTTTATCAAAATCACTTCAGTTATTGGAAAAGATTCATAATTTGAGACCCTATTGTTTATTAATTACACCACCTGATGTTCTACCCCGGACTTTAAGATCTGGTAGATATGAAATTTCTAACATGCTAACTAAAAGAAAATTTAGTGAAGGTAAAATAGTCTCTTCTTTTGTTAGATTCAATTTCCCTAATTCAATTAGTTCAATTGCTCATGGAGATGATATTGAAGGTGGAGTATTTTCTAAATATTCTTCGCATTTAAGGTCCGATACTTTGAGTTATGGTGAATTACAGTACTCAGGATTAGATTTTAGGGAGGATTGTATAGATGATAAGGCTAACCTTAATCTTTCAAAGTTTGAAACCATTTTAGATGTTTTGAAGAAAAGAGCAGTTGGACAAGGTGAAGAACAAGCTCTGGCTATGATCGAGTCTGCGGGGTCAAAAGGTTTGAAGGATGTGAAACAATTAAGTTGGCGAAAGTTAGAAAATAGAATTTTAGCGGTTTGTATTTATCTGCTTGAAAAACAGACTTTGAAAAGTGGTGATTATGTTATTTTAATTTATCCAATGTGTCAAGAATATGTAATTTGTTTATATGCTTGTTGGCTTTCTGGATACAAAGTCATTCCATTACCTCCAATTGATTCAGATCCAAAGTTAATCGATGAAGATTGTAATGCCTTTGTTAAAATTGTTAAGCAATATAATGTCAAAGCAATATTCGTTAATAATGAGACTGAACAAGCAATGAAAAATAAACCAATCAATTCAAAATTAAAAGCTGCCGCTCAAGTTCAAAAATTGACCATGCCTAAATTAAGGAATACAGCCAAACATACGAAGAATCAATTCAGTCCACTAACAATGTACAAAAGAATGGATAACTATAGAAAAGGACACAAATTCAAGGAAGATGAAGAAGTTTTGATTTGGATAATATTTGATTCTGATAATAGCTATAATTCAATTAAATTATCTCATAAATCAATGATGAATATGTGTAAAACTTTGAAAGAAACATGTCAATTAAGTAGTTTGAAACCATTGTTAGCTTGCGTAAGACATCATTTTGGAATCGGTTTTATTCAGACTGCAATTCTAGGTGTTTTCTTAGGTGCTGAAACATATTTAATTACCCCCGTTGAATATTTCACAAGTACATCCAATTTTTATTTGTGCTTATCAAGATATAAAATTGAAAATGTTTATATTACAGATATGATGTTACTACATGCTTCACAAGTTATTAAAAATCCAAATTCCTTAAACATTGATTTATCAAACTTGAAAAATATTATGATTGGATGGAGCAATAGACCTGATTTTTCGATAGTTGATGAATTTTTGAAAAAATTTCAAGTTTGGGATATTTCCTCAAATTCAATTGCCAATGTGTACCAACACATGAATAATCCATTTATCTCTTTAAGATCATATTTGAATTTTGATACTGTCAATTTATGGATAGATCCAATTGGACTATCGCAGGGTTATATTAGTCTAGTCAATCCTAGTGATTCTCCAAATGCAATTAAATTGCAAGATTCTGGTGTCGTTAGTGTTAATACACAATTGGTTATAGTGAATCCTGAAACCAAAAAAGTTTGTAATGTTGGAGAATTTGGAGAAATTTGGGTGTGTTCTGAATCAACTACTATCACTAATAAGCTGGATAGAATTGATGGTTGGGATAAAGATCTCAGCTATTTTAGAACTGGAGATTTTGGATTTTTGCATAATGTTAATAAGAGCGCTGGCAAACTTGGTGATGGAAAAGATTTACAACCAATTGAATTACAATTGCTATTTAACTTGGGTAAAATTGAAGAGACCTTTGAACAATTAGGATTATTATATTTTGTTCAAGATCTTGAATACACTATAGAATCTGTGTTTTATGAATTCGTGGCTAATGCAATGGTTGCAAAGATTGGTAACTACGTTATATTATTCATTGAATTAGTCCCGAAACTTGATAAATCATTAAGCTCATTGGTTCCTTTGTTTGTTAATAAAATTTTAAGTAAATTTGGATTAATTATTGATATTGTTGTTTTTGCTGAACTACCAGTTTCAAGAATTGGGGAGAATCAAAGATATAAAACAATGAGAAGATATTTGAATGGTAGTTTAAGAGTTAAAGGCAGCTATGGTATTAATTTTGGGGAAACGGCTAATGCTAGTTCTATCAAGCTGATTGATTCAGTCATTCATAATGTACAGGATACTTAATGTGCTTGTATTTGGTTACTAAAACTTTGTATAATATTTAGTATTGTAATCTAGCTTTTTGATCAATCTAATAAAATTCGTTATATTAAATGCAAGTAAAAGTAAAGTGCTGCCTAGAAAATAAATGGCGCAAGAAATTGTAGAAGAAAAAAAAACACAAAGAGACTGATAGTAAAAAAGTACAACTTAATTCTTGAGAGAAGAAAGAAAAAGTAAAGAGATGTAAAATAATAAAATATAATTCAGGAGGAAAGGGGTAAAAAGAGCGTGACACCCAGTGCCAATAACATTCAATTATAACAAGAAGCAAAAAAGAAATAAGAAAAAAAAAACAGAGAGTCATGTATATAATATAGACCAGCAGGATAAGAAAACAAACAAAATCAAACAAAATCAAGCATTGAATAATAGAAAATCTAATTTAACTCACATTGAAGTTTTGTGTTTTGTTTGGTCAATGTCCAAACTTGCCAAATTTCTCATCGAGGATCTTGTTTTTAATATTACTATACCATTCATTCAATCCACCTTCTAAATTGTCATGTAATGCAACAATGATCAAAGTCATGTTGTCAAAGCCAATACCGGTAATAGTATTAGCCATTCCGATACAATTATCCAAGATTAATTCGTTGATTTCGGGTAATTTTTTACCTAAACTTAACTCATGTCTAATAACAGCAACTAAATCCTGAGATTTATAACAATCCCATATACCATCACAAGCAATAACTAAAAATTCATCTTTTGAATTGATCTTGTGTATAACGATATCTGGTTCAACAGTAACTTGATATTCTTCAGGGGGGGTTAATTTTAAGTTTAATTTTTTTGTTAATAGAGTTGATTGAGATTGAGCCATTCTAAATTCAGCATTATTATTATTATTATGCATTTTAAAGTTAAAGTCACCAAAAGCTCTAGATAATGCTAAAATTGAATTAACTCTATTTGAGGCAACGTAACCACCATCAGTATGAATTCTCATTAATTCGCCCAGATTTTTAGGTTTATGATCAAAACTCAAATTTTTTGTAGCACCTGTAGATGAAGATAGAATACATCTTGAATCACCAGTGTTAGCAACAAAAACAAAATTATTAAAAACCAAAACCAAAACACCAGTTGAACCCGAATTATTATTTGGACTATGATAAAACATTGAATCAACTTTCATAAACGAATCTTTCAAAATACTGGGAAAATTAATTAATTGTAAAATAGTACCATCATCTTCACTGCTTGAATGCTTCAAAGCTTCTATTAATCTTGATTTATCTTCATCTGATAATTTTTTATTGATATAATTATTTAACTTGCGTCGTAGAACTGTAGGTATATGTTCACTAACATATCTAGAAGTTGAAGTTCCTCCATGACCATCAAACACACCATAAATATTAATCTTAAAAGTATAATCTTTGCCATTGTTGATGTTATTATTAATACCACTGATGCTATTATTAGTATTAGTCTGTGAATTGGTGTTATTGTTAGAGCCAGGCAAATGAATATGGTGAATTAAATTGTGATCGGCTATCTTATGAACAGCCTGCGTTGTCATTCCACTATTAGAATCTAAACTAGAAACTGAATCCGAAATTTGCTTTTTGGAATATAAAGAGGAAGAAATTGAAACCGTTATAGAGTCATTCAAATCACAGTAGGCGTCTTCCATGTTAAGTCTGTAGCCTTGCATTTCACCGATAGAGTGAGAAATGTGATCATGTTGAACCAGCGTTATGTTCTTCTCTGTAATTGGCTGGGATAGTAGCTGACCCATTTTTCAATTTAGTGGGGGGTAGTTATTTGGAAAGGGTCTTGTGCCAGCCGTTGTAAGTCTTCTGGTAGTTCAAAATCAGAAAAAAGTGTTGATAAGTTCTTTTTCAAATTTCGCAGATTCGCTGCTGCTTCGGTGAAACTCGGGGCTATTGGGTATTTACTAACGCTTATTTATCTATTCAATGATCTAGCTAATTTATACAGAAAACACACAAAGACACATAAAAATATAGAAATATAGAAACAAAAACATGAAACAAAAAAAGACAAAAAAACAAAAACAATGAAAAACAACCCCCCCTTTATGTATGTTTAGGATTTGGATAACTCTTTAACAAAATTTTCTCCCCAATAACTAGCTGTATATTTAGAAATGTATTTGAACATTTTATTAAAATTAGCAACTTTCTTCTCTTCACTCATTGTAAGACCTTCATAAATGGCTGAAGACAAATCATCAATGTTCCATGGATTCACAATTAATGCCCCATTTAGAGATTGAGCAGCACCTGCAAATTCGGACAAAATTAAAGAACCTTTATTGTTTGACTGACAAGCAATATATTCATAACTAACTAAGTTCATACCATCTCTTGTAGAACTAACTAAGCAAATCTCGGATGTATTATAAATGGAGATTAACTCATCAAATTCCACTGATTTATGCAAAAAATGAATTGGAACAAATTCAATGGTACCGAATTTTCCATTAATTCTACCAACTAATTCATTAACATTGGCTCTTAAATTTTGATATTCTTCAACATCACCTCTACTTGGAACAGCAATTTGAATCAGTACCACTTTACCAATGAATTCTGGATGTTCTTCTAAGAAAACTTCAAATGCATGTAACTTTTGTGGAACTCCTTTAATATAATCTAGTCTATCAACACCAACAATTAATTTAACATCTTTAAATCTTTCATTTAATTCATTAATTCTTGATACAACGTTTGGTTTTTGTAAACCTTGAGTAAATTTATCAACGTCAATACCAATAGGATAAGCTCCAACTGTAATTTGTCTATCTTTATAATGAATACCTTGAGGTGATGTTGTAAGTTTTAAAATTCTTTCAATGGAACTTAAAAAATGTCTAACATAATCATAAGTATGAAAACCAATTAAATTACAGCCTAATAACCCTTCTAAAATTTCTTTTCTAACTGGTAATATTCTATAAATTTCACTTGATGGGAATGGAGTATGTAAAAAAAACCCAATTTTAACATTTTTTAAACCACGTTCTTCAATTCTTGTTTGTAGTAATCCTGGTAATAACATTAAATGATAATCATGAACCCAAATAATATCATTATCATGAGTTTTTTCAATAATATAATTTGCAAAAATATTATTAACTTCAATGTATGCAGCCCAAGCCAGTTCATCAAAATTCATTTCACCAGGATGATAATGAAATAAAGGCCATAAAATTGAATTTGAAAATCCATTATAAAACAGATCTGCAATCTCATCATCAAGCCAAATTGGATGACAATTAAAATTATCAGCTAAATGATTCTCAATAGCATGTTGATCTTCTTGAGTTGGTACAGTCATTCCCGGCCATCCAAACCATTGAAATGGTTGTTTCAATCCCTGTAATGCAGTAACTAAACCTCCCGATGACATTGAAAATGTATAATTGTTCCTAATTGATTGAGAACGTGATTCGGGTGTTGATGCTGATGAGGTTATAGTATTTATTGAATGTGTATCATTATTATCAGTTGTATATTCTGTTTTTTTAATGGTAACCGGGATTCTGTTTGAAACAACTATAACATTTCCTGACATTTTTGTGAACTTTTCAATTGAATTGATAGCCAACTTCTCAAGAATACAAACCTATTTGAATATCAGTTTTTTGAAATAAAAGAAGACTCGGATTTCCTTCTTTGTGCGGCTTCAACCTCGGTGGCTGGTGATCCGAATGTGGCGGTACAGTTGCGCCACTATTATTTGGATTATAATCGTGTTTAATTGGTCCGGAGATTAAAAAAGGTTTATAATTCTTGATTTTATATATGTAGAAAAAATATAGATTTTGTTTATAATTGAAGCACTACGGAGGAGAAACTCTAAAATGTTTTACTAATTTACCAATCTTAGACAATCTCCCTTTTAATACCAGGATAATTATATGATAAATTATTTAGTTCATCATTGCTTTGATACTCATTTGATTCATATTGAGTATCTTGCTTCTTTTTAACACCAATTTTAGTTCCCTTACCATAAACCATACCTGGATAAATAATTGATAATAAACAAGTTGCAATACCAAGCATTGCAGATTCTAAACCAAAGACATAACTTTCATCAACTGTCAATTTACCCATACTTCCTTGGGCACTTTCAGCAACTCTATAAATTGATCTGATATAGATTAGTAAAACAGAAAATGGGATTGCCAACAATAATGGTTTGAAAAATTTATGTAATCTAACATGAATATATTCACTATTGAAACCACGACCACCATAATATTTTTCTTCTCTATAAACTCTGTAAAGGAAGTCATAGTATAAAACTTGAAAAACAGTAATTGAAACTAATTGAAAGATTAAACCCCCAACCATAATCCATTTACCAGTTTCAGCGCCATCTGAACTGGTAGATTTATAACCACCATAACCTTGAACGCATAGAGCAATGATATCACAAAGCATAAAAATAACTGTATAATAAATTGGTCTCATTCTTGAAAATTTCGGACCCATTATAACAATCAACTGAGCCAATAGATAATAAATTGCAGCTAAATAAAAAATCGGAGCTAAAGTAATAGATGATGATTGCATAATGTAGTGAGATAAACTTGTTAAATCTTTACGGGAAAGAATTCTACCAGTGTAACCAGTAATTTCTAAAATTGATCCAATGAACCAAGCAACCATGAAAAACCATTGTCTGTATCTAATACCTTGAACTACTTGTGTAACTAAAACAACAGCAAACACAAAGGTAAAAAAAGCATTACCTCCCATGGATGGTTTAACACCACCATAAAACACAGTCATTTATGTATATGTATAATTATATGTATTTGGATTTATAATTAATTTTTGCTTGATCAAAGAATTATTGATACAAAAGAGTGAAAATTATAGTAGTTTATAAGTTTATCTTTAAACAAAATAGTTAGTAAAAGTTTGTTTTTGATGATTTATCTGATTTTGCCAGATCGATATAAGATTGGATTATAATAGATTTATATATCTATATGAGAGTTTAGAAGAAAGCCCAATTTATTTGAAAAGAAAGACAACAGTTAAACCCAGCTATGGAGGCACAGCTAGTCTGAAATCAAACTCAAACTACTTCAGATCGTTGATGGATGATGGGTAGCCAAAGAAACCTAAGAAAGAAAAGTGTACCTACCTGCGCCCCAGAAACCCAGCCGGTGACTGCGGCGGTACGGCACCAGTTTACCGTGGTACCAGAACCCAGCCCGCGGCTGGGCACGCCGCACACCAAACCGTCAAATGGCCCGAGGTAGAGCCCAATTGGCACCGGCTGCTACCATACATGGTTCTTCATCTTCTAGTTTTGTTGAAAATGGTCTTCGGGGCGAAGTGTTCTTTGTAAAATTTAGCCATAATCTGATTCTGAATTAATGAAAAGATTAACCCTTTTTTTGCTTTTTTTTTTCGCAAATATCTGCAAACCTGTTTGTTGTATCTCCTACAAAGAAAACAAGGTCTGCTTAGTAGAGCCCGCTTTTGATAAAAAAGGCAACTGGTTAAATGATTAGTAAATATTCTTATTCATTGAAATGTGTTATTTCCCAATATACCTTCAGAACCATCCACTTTTAGTAACATCTACAGCCATAACTAACAGTGTCAAACACCAATTTAATTTAATGCTCCCAAAAAAGGGTCTTCCACAAAGCCGCCAAGTGTGGGCTCAGCCCTCACTTAATTACAAAAACTGAAAAAAAAACTGGCTTATCAGGAGAATATATTGGTCTTCATAACCCAGCATTTTTCCGACTATAAGTATCCCTTCATGCCCTTTTTATTTTCTCTAGTTTTTTTTTTAAAAATTTTTATAATTGTATATATATTGTTTAACCAGATACTCTCATATACAAATATTCTTACTTTATATACAAAATGGCTGAAGATTCTACAGTTGTCTTTTATAATGGTGTTAAACCATCCCTAGGAGGTAATATGATCATCCTAGTTTTGTTTGCAATTGTTTTTGTCTTTCAAATAGCATTTGGGATAATAAGAAGACAATGGTGGTTTGGAATTACTTGGTTTATAGGATTAATTCTTGAAATTACTGGTTATGTGGGAAGAATTTTATCACGTAAAGATATGACAAGTCGTACTTATTATATTATGCAATCTTCTGGTATTGTTATGGGTCCTATATTTTTCTTAGCTGGTATTTATTATTTACTAGGTCAATTGACTGTTATTGTTGGTCCACAATTTTCAAGAATCAAACCAGTTTATTATTCAATGGTTTTCATATTTTTGGATCTTGTTGCTTTAGGATTACAAGGTTATGGTGGTGCATCTGTTATTGATACTGATGGTGATTCTACAAGTAAAGGTAAAAATATTATGTTAGCTGGTTTGATTTTTCAATTATGTTCAATGACTTTATTCATATGTCTTTACACCGATTTTATTATTAGAACCTATAAAGAATATAGATTAAAAGGTGATTCAACTTTCAATCCAAAATATACTCATGTTAGATCTCACAAATTATTCCCTTACTTATTAGGTGGTATTGGTTTCACTATGCTTTGTATCTATATTAGATCTGTTTATAGAATTGTTGAATTATCACAAGGGTTTTTTAGTAAGATTGCAACAGATGAAAATTACTTTTTACCATTAGAAGGTGCAATGATCCTTTGTGCCGTCATTTGTTTAACAATTTTTCATCCAGGTATGATTTATGGTAAAGGTACTAAGATTTTTGTTTCCAAAAAGTTTTGGAAAAAAGATCCTGTAGAACCAACTCCTGATTCTGTTGATATTGGCGATAAACATTCAAACGATGCTTTTGAAATGAAATTTAGAAGTCAAGTTGTTTGATCTAACAATATTCTTTTATTCTACTAGTTTGGTGCTCTTCTTTTCTTTTTCAACTTTCAATTTTTATCTATTTTACTATATATTACTATTAGTTTCTTAATTTTTCTAACTTCTAACCTGCTTTTCTTTTCATATAGCTTTCACTTTCTTTTTCTTACATTCTTTGTTAAAATTCGGGATTTAGTTAATATCAACCAGTTTAATCTTTCACTAATTCAACTGTATATTTCAAGATCAAGGCGTAATAAACTGTAACATAATTTTTTTTTATCTAATACTGGCATCCTCCTATATAGCTACCTTACTACTCCCAATATTATTTATGTCATTTGACTATATCATTTGTAAAATAACCCATCACATAGAAGCAAATGCTGCGCCATCAACTCTACTGTGAGTTTTCCGGATGATAAACTTCCACTTATTATCGCACCTCACCAGCCACACCACTCAAAATTATCAACACGAAAAAAGAACACTATACTAGATTCAATCGCTTTTAATTGAGTAATTATGGTCTACTAACTATAAACATAAATCAATAATATGACTATCAAATTACATTGTCTTGCTGATATTTGTTTAATTCCAGTATGTTTTCATTTATTTTGGTTTATCTACATCATCCATCAAAATATATTTCATATATACTAACAAAACTTCACACTCCACATCATCCCACATAGATCGGAACAGGATCACCATCAATTTCTGATTATATAGCAAAAGTTGAACATCATGTTAGACAAAATACTCAGGTTAAAAGTACGTTACATAGTGCAGGTACTACATTAGATGGTGAATGGACTCAGGTTATGGAACTAATCGGCGAATTACATTTATTATGTCATGAATCTGGTGTTTTAAGAGTTCAATCTGATATTAGAGTTGGTACTAGAACTGATAAATCCCAAACTCCTCAAGATAAGGTTGATGTTGTTGAAAAAAAGATTAAAGAATTCTAGTAGATTTATAAATCCATTTTACTTGAATATTAAATTCAGTTATTACATTTTATTCAATTTTCACTTGAAATCACTACTCCATAAGTAAATATATGTTTACATATATAGCTTACTATTTTATGAAATAATGAAATACTATATCGAACTGAACCGAACTCTATCCAAAGAACAACATAAATGTAATTGATTTTTTTTTATATTAATCATACTCCTCTTACTGGATAGTATAATAATCATAAGCGCGCAATCCCTAATATATATATATTTATATATGTAAAGTTTGACTTATTAATCTTGAATTTAATAAACACCAACTCATTGTAAACGACATTATCTAACTAAAAAAAAACGAATATTCTTTCCAAACTTTCTAAAAATCTCACAATAACCATATTGAAGAAACTCGGGAGTAAAAATGATTTGATCACCTTCGCGTCTCACCTCGTTCCAATATTCAATTAACTCATAACATTTTGTTTATGTTTGGTACGACTTCACTGCTCTTTTTTTATATTTCTTCAATTTTGAAAAGTAATCAAGGTACTTTTTAACATATTTTCATATGTATCTTTAAAGAGCCAGACATCAAGAAGCTTGATGTTCACCATCGAATCATCATTTAAACATACTTTGGAGGGTTCAAATATTCTTTTGAATTCTTTCACTGTCATCTCTAGAGTAGGAAATGCTTTAAATATAAGTTATTCTCAACAGCTTTAACCTCAATTTTAAAATTATAGGACTTGAAACAAAGTTTTCTCTTTTTCTTTTAGAAATCTTTTGAATAACTAATTACTTTAGTACTAAAGTTATAAATATCGTCCATTAACCTTGAGCGTTCTTTTGAGTATTAGATTCCACTTTTTGCAATCGCTTGTACAAATTTCTAAACTTTTTTGTCTTTTGGATCTTCATTTGACTGATTTTCAATTAATCTATTCAAACAGTAAGCTGTTAATACTGCTCTATGCGTAAGCAAGGGAGTTTCGTTGGTCAAAGGTTTTGTGTTTGAATAATAAACAATTTTGTGTAACTCATCGTTTATATATACCGTTTCAGTTTCAGTGAAATCGAACTCAAAAAATTTTTTTTTACTCCATCAGGTAATAACCCAACATCAGCATTTTATGAGATAATTAACAAATAGCTGATATATTCCTTGATAGGAATTATATTCCTCGTCATTTGGATAAAACTTCAAACTTCTCAATGACTCCTTCGAATTTTTTGAAAGTTGGCTATTTCTTTTCTCTTTCAAAATTTTTGTAAATTATTTCAAATTTGTTTCTCTTTTTTCTTTCATTTCCTTTTCCT
The DNA here is from genome assembly GCA_003706315.3 of Ambrosiozyma oregonensis (nom. inval.). Lineage (NCBI taxonomy): Eukaryota > Fungi > Ascomycota > Pichiomycetes > Pichiales > Pichiaceae > Ambrosiozyma > Ambrosiozyma oregonensis (nom. inval.). Next base: position 20,340 of record PPKY03000051.1, read on the forward strand.
TTGGTTGCAGTATTTTAGAATCATTTTTAAATTTTTTTTTTTTGGAACAACCATTGATCCATAATTAGCAACACTAGAAATACAGGTACTCTTTAATTCTTGAGCAACAAGTACTCTAGGATGGTAGTAATTTGTAGTTTCATCTCCAATAATTTTTGATAGACCAGAATCAATGAAGCTGTAACTCGTTGGTTCAAATCCAAAAACATAGTTGATTTCTGGAGGACTGTTCATAGGGTAAACCATATACACAAATCTTCTGCTGTTTTCCCTGCTGGTGAAGACGATTCAGGGCTAAGTTTCGATTACACACTTATTTCAGGTGCTCATGAAAACAAAGAGGTTAAAAAGGCGTATAGTCCAGATGATTTCATAGATATCAGACTTCAACTGTTTTCAGGCATCTGTCCGGATGTTCCAGATGGTTTTATTCCGTACAAGTATCCCGAAATACGTGTTTCAGAATATGAAAGGGATTACAGCTTTTTAAACCAGTGTTGTGGAAGCCCTCGAACCTTACCGAATGTTCCACTTTCAAGCTGAATATTCTGATAAAAGTTCCAAAAGTGAACTATGGGCGTGGTTTTCGCTCAAGTAGTGCTATTGATTATGCTGTTTTCCAGAGAAACCCAAACAAGAAAGTTCTTGTTGCTTCAGAATCAAAAAGCATCATGATTTGGTACAACAATTGATCCCTATTGTGAAACATAGAAATACATGTTTCTGAGAAAAATTCCAATAACCAAATTAGTTACAAAGAAGAAAAATGCTGACCGGTATTCAAAGGTACTGCTAGAAAGAAAAAATAATAGTATTATGAAGCCTCTGAAAAAATATTTCAAAAAGTTGAGTTTTTATCCGAACCATGAACATTATGGCTGGTTTACAGCTATGCTCCAGTCAAATCTCCACTGCGTTCGAGGTGGCACTGAAACTCAACTTCTCTCTGATGGTGTTAACAGAATAATCTTTGAATTCAACTTCAAGAGAAAAGCAACGATATACATTCACTGGGAAGCTCAAAGTTTGTTTTTATTCAACTACAAATACTTTGACTAGTCATGCTCCATTATTGGGTTCCCAGAGCTGTTTTAGCTGCTTACTATTTGAGAGAATCTAGCAAAGAACTGGTCTCAGAACGGAGCAGGAATAGTAACCAATATATAACCAAGAGATAAAACACAGTTAAATATATTGAAAAATGAATGTTGTTGTTGAAATTGTTAGGGCTTGAAAATTTGTGTAAAAGGGTTACTAATTTTTCAGGTTTGGGTTCGTATTGTTGTATTATTCTAACTTCAGTAAAGTTTTTCAAAAACTTTCAAAATCTCTGTGTATTATTTAAGGTATATTAGGAATTAATAGAGGTATTATAGTTCAATATGCTACAGTCAGCTTCTATAAGTTCGATATATTTCAAAGAGGTAGAAAGCAACTTTTTACACCTCTGAGCCTCTGAACCGCTGATTTCAAATTGTGACGTGACCGCAATTTTGAATTTTGATTTTAAAGGACAATTAACTTCTTTCTTTGGTCTCATTAAAAAAGATAGGATTACAGAGAAATTGTTCGATATAATGTGTTCATAGATAAGATGATCTGAATTAAGAATATCTAATTTTTTTTGCCTTCAACATGTCATTTAGGGCAGATAAACCATTTTATCCACGCTTCACCAGAGAAAGGGAGACACAACAGATAGAAACAGTAAAGTTGATTCCGAATGTTAAATCCACAGCACCCGTATCAATGAATAAGGCTCATTTGAAATCATCCATTAGGAAGTTTCAAGAAATTAGTTTGATACCTAATAAAGTCGTTGTGTCTTCAATAGAAAAGCATAAAAATAAGCAGAGGTTTAGATTTGTTCAATATGATGTTGATAAGTATTCAAAATCTAGTTTCAATAAATTTAAAAAAATCATTTACCATAAAGATATGAATTTAACTTTATGTTTGAAAATTTGCCACAAAATTATTTTGAATAGCTTCAATTCTGATACGCTTTACAACTTAACTGAAAGTCCAAAATTTGACCAATTAAGTGATTTAGTCAATATAAATGTTAGTAATACATCTGTTGAATTATCACAAAGGTATTTCTATAAATCACAAGAAAAATCATATAAAAAATGTTGGGTAGTTCAAATGAATGGGATTATAACTGATAACCCCAAAACTCATTGCTTATCAAGACTTATTCAATATATGAACTCTCATGAAATGAAATTCAAATCAATTATTGTTTCAGATAAATTGGATAGCGATGAACATGAAATTATTTATGATGCAAGATATGATTATTCTGATTTCAGTATTCAAAAATTAGCTTGTGCTACTCAATCTTTGATTTATTCAATCAATACGAACAGTATTCCTTCAAATTGGTTATCAACTTTAATCACATCATTACAAATTCAACTAAATACTAATATTACCAATATTGAAACGTTTCCAAATTTGAATGAAGTTATTTTAATTGTTACAGAGTTACTAAATTTAAAAACAATTGAAAAGATACTACAAATTTTAACGTATCGGCCTAAGTTAGCCATTCTAAAAGTTAAATTTAAAGCTCTTTCATACGATAATACATTGATGACCGCACTAAATGATCTTCAGGATTACTTTGATACAAATATTGAATTATATTTAGACAAATCAACAGATGATAAGAAATCATATACCTTATCAACAATTAAAGTTGATTCTATTTATTATTCTCTTTATTCTGCTAAATGTTTATTCAGATCGGTTGATTTACCACTAGAGTTAACATTACTTAATCAACTATATGATTTCAAGAATTTAACAAAATTGATAGTAAATGTTATGCCAAATTATAATGGATTTTGGATGCAATTACAAAGTTCTACAATTAAAACACTAACATTAATTGGATCAGAATACAAACAACAGAAGTTAGTTAAATTGGATTTAAGACAGTTAACCAATTTAAGGTCACTAAGTTGTTTAAGTTGTAGAATAGATTCTACAACTATTGAAACACTTCCCAAAAGTTTAGGTTCATTAAGTTTGATCTCAACTCATATTCACAATCCTGTAATTATTCCTTCTCACTTACGTAATTTCAAACTAGTTAACTCATTCCCCATTATTGATTGGTCTACAACTAGAGATTATATTCCAAGACTTAAAGTTGATCTTACCTGGTATACAGCTAATAGTAGTGAATATGAAATTTCAAATTTGATTAATTCTTTAGGATATTTCATTGATGAAATAACTCTCAGATCAATTGGGTATGTTCCTAACTATATTACGCTAGTCAGTTCTTTTAGAACTTTGTCTTTGTCTTCAACTTCTTCAAAAACTTTGGGATTTGGTATTATATTTTCTGAGGATGTTTCGGAATATGGGAACTTGTTAACTGAATTGGAATTCAAAGTTATTAACACAGCTGAAGAGGTTTGTGAATTATTATCTGATTTGGCACTTGCTTGTATTAAATCATTTCAAAAAGAGAAAACAGAATCTGTGAGAGGTGTGATTGTCAAAAGTGCACCAGTTGAAAGATTTGAAGATATTTTAGTTAAAGCACTCAAATCACAATTTGCAGGTACAGCTTGCTCACTAGAAACTTTAAATATTGTTAAGATATTGAATTAATGTGTTTTCTTTTTATATATAAACAATTTACACTATCGCTTATAATTCTAGTTCTAATCGCGCTTAGCGGATCTTAGCGGCTACTTCCTTCTTAGCTCGAATTTGAAGAACTTTTTTTAAATTATAAAGCACCCCCTAATACTCATATATAAACATGACAAATGTGGGGGAGAGAATTAAAATACAACAAATGACCAATACAATTATTGTCGCCAGTCACCATTCTGGGAAATAACAGCCCAAGTTCTAGGCTCTGAAACAGTGTTACCCCAGACGGCACCCCTAACTCAAATCGGCTTTTCTGCATTCGACAAGTTCCGCCAGCGCAAATTTATCCGCCAGAATTTCCAACTTCCAACCACAGTTATCCATGACAAAAGTTAGTATAAGAAGTACCTCAATTCCATAATTTCTTTTAACTACTTTTCACTATTTTAGTTTGAATTTACATCTTTCACTCCTTTTGCTGAAATTATTTCAAAATTAATATTCAATTACTATTATGTCTACTGCAGCTGAAATTAAAGCATTTGCTACAAAATACGGAATTAAGAACGCAAACTTAATTAAAACAACTCCACTTATCAATGGTGAATGGGTTACGCCTTCGAATGCTGAAACGTTTCCTGTTGAAGACCCTGGAAATGGTGTTCATTTATTAAATGTGATAAATACTCCTATTGAATTAGTTGAACAATCAATTAAAGACTCTAAAGCTGCTTTTGAAAAATTTAAAAAGACAACAGGTAGATCAAGAAGTCAATTATTGTTAAAGCTTTATAATTTAATGGTTGAAAATGAAGAAGATTTATCCAAGATTTGTACTTTAGAAAATGGTAAATCTTTGGCTGATTCAAGAGGTGAAGTTAGATATGGTTATTCATTTTTCCAATGGTTTGCTGAAGAAGCACCAAGAATTAATGGTGATAACATTTCATCTGCTGATTCTTCAAGACGTATTATCACCTATAAGCAACCAGTTGGTGTTGTTGGTATTCTAACTCCTTGGAATTTTCCTACTGCTATGATTACAAGAAAAATGGGTGCAGCTATTGCTGCTGGATGTACAGCAGTTGTTAAACCAGCCACTGAAACGCCATTATCTGCTTTGGCAATTGGTTATTTAGCACAAGAAGCTGGCTTTCCAGCTGGTGTGTTTAATTTATTACCTGTTGATCAAGAAAGAACCAAACAAGTTGGTAGTTTATTCTGTGAATCACCATCAATTAAGAAAATTTCATTTACTGGTTCAACAGGTGTCGGTAAATTATTAATGGGACAATCTGCTTCAACATTAAAGAAATTATCTTTTGAGTTAGGTGGTAATGCGCCATTTATTGTTTTTGATGATGCTGATTTAGAAAAGGCTGTTGATGGTGCTATTGCCTCTAAATTAAGACAATCTGGTCAAACTTGTGTTTGTGCTAATAGATTATATGTCCAAGAAGGAATTTATGATTCTTTCTCAAAACTATTAGTTGAAAAGGTTTCAAAATTGAAATTAGGTCATGGTTTACAACCAGGTACTACTCATGGACCATTAATTCATGATAGAGCTGTTGAAAAAGTTGCTTCTCAAATTAAAGATGCAGTTTCAAAAGGTGCTAAAATTTTACATGGTGGTAACACAGTTCCAGAATTGGGACCATTTTTCCACGAATTGACTGTTTTAGGTGATGTTCCAAGAACAGCTGCGGTTAATACTGAAGAAACATTTGGTCCTTTAGTTCCATTGATTAAGTTTACAGATGTTGATGAAGTTATCAAATTGGCCAATGACACTGAATATGGTTTGGCTGGTTATTTCTTTACTGAAGATTATAGAAAGATATTCAAAGTTGGTGAAGCTTTGAATGTTGGTATGGTTGGTGCTAATTCCGGTGGTATTACTGAAGCTGCTCTACCATTTGGTGGTGTTGGCTGGTCCGGTTTTGGTAGAGAAGGTTCTAAGTATGGTATTGATGATTACACTGTTATCAAATCCATCGTTATTGGTAATATCTAGTTTACTCTTTGTGAGTTTCATTTATTTATAATTATATTCAATTTTTTCTGCATTATTCTCTTATTTTTCTCGCTGTTTCATTTTTCTTTCCATTTATATTCTGCTAATGTGTTTTAATAAAAAAAAAATGGTCGGAGAAAAAAAAAGTAAACAAGGGCTGTTTAAAGTATTACTTAGGGGTTCCGCTCACCCTATAAAATATACGTAATCATCTTGTGATGCATTACATAAGCATGCAATCTTGTCAGAATTCTCAATCAACGAATCGACGAATCGACGAATCGACCAAATATTAGTTAAAACTATCTCTATATTACGTAGATTAGAATTAATACCATTACGTAAGTATTTACAGCTATTACATAATCAGTTTGTAATGATGGTATCAGAGTTGACTACTGGAGGAGGAGTATACAAGGAGCGATCCAACCATATACTTAAAAATTTCGTAAAGTATGAGTATATTCACAACTGGAATTAAATGCTGCTCCCTTTCATATTGTAAATATTTATTTTAAGACATTTGTAGGGGAAAAATCATCTGGAACTTCCAGGGAGATGTGTAAATCCAATTTACTTTTCAGTTCTGAGAAATAATCTGGATTGTAGGCCTCATAGAATTTTTTAGCTTTTGCCTACAGTTTTTAACATATCATTTAGTGTGTCATCACCAATGGTTGATTCTTTTAGAAATATGATACTTCTAAAATTTAAAAGAACAGATATGCTTACCGGAGTCATATTTCTAAATCTAGAAGTCTTCAAATCGGCTACATCAGCAGGCACCATCAATGGGATTATTTGTTCTTAAAGAGAATTATTCATATCGGTCATATTAATTGTAGTATGTAGCTATAATATATAAAATTAATGTGAAAATTTCAAAGAAGAAAAGATAAAAAAGGTAAAAAATAAGAAAAAAAGGGCAAAAACATTTTTAAAAGGGAACGCATTGCTTTGTTTTATTTTATGATTTATTACTAGGATCTTTTTCACATAAAAAAAAATGGTACATTCAAAAGATTTGAAGAAAGCATTGAAAATTTTAATGCTTTATCTGAATGATGAGGAATATGATTCGTAACAAGGAATTTCTCAGCTATTTGTTAATTGTCTCATAAAAAATACTGATGTTGGGTTATTATCTGATGGAGTAAACAGAATCTCTTTTGAGTTTGATTTCATTGAAACTAAAGGATGAGTTACACAAAATTGGTTATTGAGGGAGTCTTGGAGAGAATGTTTGTTTTGGAGGGCTTTACTTTATAGTTAAAATAGTTATACTTAATCAAGGATATGTAGGATCAAATTATACTACTTAAAAAAGCAGGAATGTTTCATAATGAAATAGAAGAAAAAAAACTTTGTTCATGATGGAAACCAGTTTAAAATGTTGATTTTGAAGAAGCTATGATATTAAAGGAAAGAAGAAAAGTCAGAGGGACACGAGTTTTTAATATTTTAATTAGATAATATTGTTTACAATGAATTGGTGTTTATTAAATTCATGATTAATAAGTTTAAAGCCCAAATTAGTTTTTTGGTATGAGTTTTTGGTTCTTTCATTTCATTTGAAGTACGGTACTCTGTTGAGAATATGTACCAGAATTACTAAATGCGACGTGACTCCAGTTCAATTCTTGACTTTAAAGAGATAGTAGCATTAGGACAATGAGATGAAAACAGAGAGTGTTTTATATTTGTTAAGATGAACATGATATTCCAAAAATCCATATTTTTCAATAGGTTTTCTTTCATATTCAAATACTACGTAATTAACGGTTCAATTACAACTATAGATTATCAGTTTGGAATTAAGTTAGTAAAAGTTTAGTGAAATAAATTATATGAGTTCTACTAAAGTATAAAAAGAAATGAAAATATAACAAGGATAAAAGTGGGATAAAAGTGGTTAACACAAAAAAAAAAAGAAATAAAGTAAAACGAAAAGGCATGTTTTCTCAGGGCGACTAAGATTAGTTAACTGATATCTACTAATCAGAAAGTTAATGAGACCTCTCTTTCTGGAAGCACTTTTCTCTACAAATTCAACAAAATTATAGTCCGTTTGCAATAAGCGAAGTTCCTTATAAAAGATGGTATTGCCTCACCAGTTGTTTTTGGCGTAATATATTCAATTTAGTCTTCAATGAAGTTTCCGGACTTATCAAAACCTTTTTCGACATTTCCGGAACTGAAACTGAAACTGACACGCTCCAGTTCCTGATTTCAAGTGATAAAAGAGGATATTTTGTTTGAAATATTTCAGATAAAACTTAGTTAACGAACCTTCTTTGGAGATATTCTCTTGCTTCTTTTCAAAAACCCACTGACTCTGAGAGTATACTTCAAATTCTGACCAAGCATTAAGGTGCTCTCCATATATACTTCGTTTCATCTTTTTTCATGATTTCAAAAAGTTGGTCAAGTGCAGAAGTCTTAGGAATAGGTTCATCAATAATGATGTTTTTTGCCAAGAGATACTCTTTAAGTATATTTTCTGGTTTCTCAGTCAAACTGAATTCAAAATCACTTGAAGAAAGTTTTCTCCAGTTATGATAACTAATATTGCTACCCATCACTGAAGCAAGCAATAAGACGGGATTATCAATGTAACTGGAGTAGGAAAATCTATACCAGTGGAGTGATACTTCCAACCTAGCCAATACATCATTAGAACTCCAACTCAGTTAATAGATCATTAGAACACCCACCAGGCATATTCATTATAATCTAAAATATATTTAGAGAGTTGAGTTGTTAATATGATTGATATTTCTATGATTATTATTGATATACTTAAACAATAAAAAAATCGACTTACCAAGTATGTGATTTAGTTAAAATTTGATCTTTTAAAATAGGCAACACATCAGGAGTAGAGGACTGATTCTCTGAAAAACAGTAGTCAATCAATGAAGTATAAATAATTAAAAAAAATCAACGACAATTTCAACAAAATCATAGTCTTCGTTATCCCTTTTACATTTTTCAAATCATTTAAATAGAGTGGACACTTCAATTCTGAATTTTTGTCTATCTTTGCAACAATTTTATTTTTCAAAATCAAAGCTCGTCTAGAGATCAAAGAAGATAATGACTTTTCAAAAAGGGAGTGATATCCTTCTTTCAAGGTGCACAACATTTTATCGAACTGTTTATTATGTAATGTATTAGTTGGTAAATTAGCACTTTCTATCAACATCATAAAAAGTTTATGCAAATATTCATATTGGTCCTCAGTAGACATCGAATTTTAAAAATTCATTCTCTTATTTTGTAGATCGGGATCTTCGATCTACCCAGATAGAATTGGAAGATTAAGAAAATAATACTGCAACAAATGACACTCAACTACACCTGTTAACCCACCTTATCTAGTTCCTTTGAACATAAAGTTACAATGAATACAGAGAAATTTTGTATCTTTTGTATAAATTTTATAATTAATATTGGATCTAAAACTTGAAGTATCCGGAGGAGATACAAATTGAGTATCTTGATTAGGGAATTTTGTCAAATCTTTAAAATTCAACTAGAAATGTATATACGGAATAGGAATAGGAATAGGAATAGGTGTTTAAACAACGCCTGCCCTAAAACAGGTTTTAAATATTTTTGTAATTGCCCTAATGCGTTTAAGAGATTACATGACGTGGAGTCGATCGGTTTGAGTGTCGTGTTCTCAGGCGGTGTACGGAAGAAAGATTTGAAAATGGATCTACAGGGACCGACCGATAAAAAGCTTAATTTTTGTACATAATAAGTTTCTTTCGTGGGGTTTATTTAACCCAACTCGGAAGGATTTATAAATGTATAACTGATTTGCGTTATTTCTTCTCATTAGTGACATTAAATGTATTTATCAGTTGATCAATTGGGTGGGAAAGAATAATTTTTGATTAATTTGCTCACTTAATTTAGAAATTGAGCAAATTTGAAACTGTCTCGATAGGCTCAAAATCATCTGTAATTAAATTAATTTTTAACTATAAATATATGGGTTATTTCCCAGTATAAAAAGTAAAGAATTATTTAGCTTATTTAGTTTTTCTAACAATCCAATTCAATTAAATTTAATCTAATCTAATTGATTCTAATTTAGTTAACAATGCTATTTAAAAGTTCAATTGTTTTAACTGTGTTAGTTTCTGTTGTGAAAGCACATTTTAGAATCCCATATCCTGGTGAAAGAAATGCTACCAATTATGATACTCAAACTACCGGACCTTGTGGTGGTGCAAATGAAGTTGTGAATCCAAGATTTGAATGGAATCCAAATGGTTCACCATTAGATTTATATATGCATCATAATGAATCTGTTGGAGCTATTTATTTTTGTGGTAAAAGTAATTGTTCAACAGCTGAAGATTTTGATACATTATTATATCAACCATTTGATCAATTTGGAGCTGGAAATTATTGTATTCCAGCTTTTACATTACCTGATCAATATAATAATGAAAATCAAACAGGTACAATTCAAGTTATTTTTGCTGGTACTGGTGAAAATGCAACATCTTATGATTTTATGTATAATTGTTTGGATATTATTATTTCTGAAGATGGACCAATTTTTGATGGGACTCAATGTACTAATACAACTTCAGTTGAAATTGAACAAGATAGTGATTTAGATGAAGAAATTAATTCTTCTAATGTTGAACAATTGGATAGTATTACTGCTATTCCAGTATTGTCTGAATATTTCATGTCAACTTATACTCAATCTACTAGTTCTGGTTATGATGAAATGTCAGGTATGGATATGTCAGGTATGGATATGGGTACAACATCAACAGTTACAGGCTCTGGAAGTTCTGCTTCAACTTCAGCAGATGACATGGGAGGTATGAATATGGGATCTAGTTCCGGCTCTTCAATTGCTGCATCTTCAACTAGTTCCTCCACTAGTACTGCTTCTGGAGAAGCTGGTTCATTAGCTGTTACTGGTGGTTTTGTTGGCATTGCTGTTGTATTATTTGGTGCTTTGATAATATAATGTTTTTTATTATAAATTTTGAATAGACATTCATTTTTATCTCTTATATTCTATCTTTTGTTTTTGATTTTTATCTTGTTTATCACTATTTGTTATTGTTAATGAATGACTCAAAAGTATAATACATTACTGTGACCAAGCCACCTAGGATTCCTGCGCCACTGCAGAATATCGAAATAAATGACAAATAATACCAAGAAAGATCTCCACTTGGCTCGTAAAACGGTAAAATCACCCCTGACCAAGCTTAAGGCTTATTCTCTGCCCGCCCAGGCCCTAGATGACCACATAAGTTTTGCAACAATTGAAATCTAAAATTGACCAATCCATAATCAAAGAAACAGCAATTTAATACAATCCAATACGAGACAGCCTTGCAATTGCGCTGTATTATCCGAATTGGGACTGGGCTTGGCCAAACGGCTTTTACTTTCTTGGCTGCTTTGGTTCTGTTTACTTTCTTTAAATATACGGGTAGCACCCTACTTTCCTTGTTAATATACAAGATAAAGATGAACATAAAAATTACTAACAATACTTTCATCACCGTTACAGAATCATGAAAAAATCATTACTAATATTTCTCCTTCTCCCTTTTCAAACTTTCCAACTTCCCATCCCATTAGATGATGACAAACTATCAACATCTGTGTCAATTTTCAGTGACGCTGATCAATTTCAACCAATAAGTAAAAAAGGTTCAAGCAGCTCAAGCCATTCAAGCTCAAGCCATTCAAGTTCAAGTGGTTCAAGCGGTAAAGGTGGTTTAAGTTCTAGTTCGAGTTCAAGTGGTAGAGGTGGCTCTGGCTCTGGTAGCTCCAGTGGAACTAAAGGGAACAGCGGCTCAAGTTCTGGAGCCGCAGCTGCTGCCGCAGCTGCTGCTGCGGCAAATAGCAACCATCACAGACACACCACAGTCACTCACACTACAACTGCTACTTCAACAGGTACAAACACAACTTCCAAAAACAGCGGTGGTATGCTTTTACTTAAAGATGGAAGTCACTCACATTCTGGTTTATTTTTATTCTCTGGTTTAGTAATGTCTGTTTTGTTTTTATAACCTTTTGTTTTTATAACCCTAAACGGTCGTTTTTCTTTTATTTACTCGTTACTTTCTTGATTGTATACCAATAAAATAAAACACATAAATCTTTCTTCAATTCTTAATCACCTAAGTTATACCTAGTTGTCGGAGTAAGAGAGATAAATCTCTGTCAATTATTTATCCAACAACGGGGGGGTATATACCTTCTATTGATATGATATCTTGAGAACTAGAATGTAACAGTTGTTTTCAACCATGGATATTTACTCCTTTAGTAGGTAGTATGAATTAACATACCTTAATTGACTATAGTTTGATCTTAGAATTTTAAGTAATAGAAACGATGATCCTTTTCTCTTATAAAATCTATATATTACACAAAAATTAAATTGGGAAAACACTTCACCTTTTATACAAAAAATTAATTAAGAAAAAGAAAGTTAAGAAATATTAATCAGTTGGAACTATGGATGATCCTGAAACATGGATGACGCTGAAACATGGCTGACCTATAACCTGTAATTTGTAACAATAATGATTTACAGTAACAATGTAATAAGACATGCATATTATCATAATGATAATGGAATGTGATGACTTATTTCCGATACTAGTTATTGTTACTAGCTTTTCTTTTACATTTTATTTCATCTTGCTTTATTTATTCTTTTAGAACCAAAACAGAAAAAAACAATAAAAATTCCAAACATATAATCACACTTGATAAATAAATAGATATATATTTATATATATATTTATATACATATATAATAAAAAAACAAAGAATTATGAATCACTAAATATGATCAGGATTAAAGTTTTCCAAATCATCATCATCATCATCATCATCATCTTCATTCTGAATACCATTATCCACTCCATGCTCTAAGAAACTATCAATTTCTCTAGCATCATCATCTGAACTATTGTATCTGAATAATGAATCATCTTCTGTATCAACAATTCTATCATTATAGTCATTTCCAAATCTACTGTATCCTTGAATATCCGTACCATCACCATTTCTAAATCTTGAGAACATTCCTCTTCTCAAAAATGCTGAAACACTACGATGAATTGAGACCATAAATCCAAATGAATAAACTCCAAACATAACAATCTTATTAACAATCTTATCAACATTATTTTCTTCAATCAAATGTAAATCATCACCATCATCTAATCTAATTTCACCAAATCTTGTAAATCCGCCATTACGTCTAATACCTTTATCATAAACAAACCGTGTTGTAAAGAAAAATGCTGATACTGGAACAAAAATAACTAAAAATAATCCAAATCCTTGAATACCACTACCATGTTCTTTATCATACTGTGATTGCTTACCTGGACATGCATGCGATATCCATTTATCTAATTCAATACCTCCTTTACATGTACTTAATGGAACCTTTCTATATCCAGTTGGTTCCCAATATTCAGTTAATTCAGAATCTCTTGAGCACTCTTCTTTAGAATTAATTGGTTTTAATCCATCAACCAATTTACATGTACCATCTCCATGTAAAACATAATTATAATCACATTCAAAATCAGTTCTAGCACATCCACAATTTCTAACTTCTTCATATCCTTTAGATAATGGTGCTGCACCAATAAAACAATCTGTTCTATCCTTAATTCTACGTAAATATTTAGCTTCATGACCAAATAAACAATTATCACCTTGGAATGGATGTTTTGGTGTCCAGTATTCAAAATCATCTTTTCTAGACTTATTATCTAAATCCAAATAACATTGTCTTGAATGGATTGAACTAAAGTCAAGTGCAAATGATGTATCTTGACCATCTTCTGATCTTGAAAAAATCAAAAATCTACGTGCTGTATCTGATGGAACAGTTGCTAAATCATAAACTAAAACTGGTTCTTCAGTAAATTTATAATCTTCCCATGTATCACCTTCATCTAATGAATATGATATAGTATCGGTCTTATCTTTGATATTAATAATAACTAAAATAGATCCTTGATCTCCAAATTCCCACATATATGTACCTTTTTTAATCTCCTTCCATGTAATTCCTGCATCTCTCGTAAAATACAATGCTGTACTTGAATCATCTTCTGGTTTCAAATATTCACCAACATTACCTAATGCAAACATCATACCAATTGCTGATCCTGATGAATATGTATCTCTGGATGGATCTAATCTTTCAGTAAAAGAATGTAAATTTAATGAACATTCATCTAATGACTTAGATTTACAATCATATTTATTGTTATTTGAATCAATTGCAGGTGGATTCAAATAATTCCATTGTGCTCCATCATTATAAGTAATTTCAGTTTTCAATTGTTTCAATTCACCATTATTTTTAACATCATCAGCATTTGAAATAATATTCAATAATGAAATACCATCTAAACTTTGAACACTTTCAAAATCAACATAACCTGCACCATTACGATTAACATGATCAATTGATTTAACATATAAAGTACCATTGAAATTAGACTTTAATAATGCACCATATTCCCTACCATATTCTGCACTTGTAGTAACATGCATAAACACTTGCTTAGATCTAACATCTAAAATGGTATAAGCAGTTTGTTTATCAACTTTGAAATCAATAGGAAATTTAACTTCTGCATAATTAGCCCCATCAACTGTGACAAATGCTGTTAATGTGTTATCATTGTTTAATCTAGCAACCACTAAAAATTCACCAGTTTCTGTAGATCCAATTGTATCTGCAAATTCAACTTTTGGATCTGATTTGAAAAAATCTGTACTTGAAATTAATCTTAATGCAGGTCCATTGCTTGACTTTTGATCACAAACAATTAAATTTGGATCAACATCATAATTTTTTTCGTTGAAAATTGATCCAAGAAATCTACAGGCAGAAACTGAATCTATCAAATACTGAAAGCTTTCACCACCATTAAATGTAATATATGAATCAATTTTACAACCCAATGAAAAAATGCTTGGACAATTCTGTTGATTATAAATAATGAAAGTTGTGGAATTATCCTTGTTGAATGTCAGTTTAATAGTAGATTCAATATTGTACTTGAATGGTATATCTAATGCTTTAAAATTCATTGCTCTATCATCTGAAACATACATTTTATTATCTGATGTCATGACATAAACATTATTTGGGAAATATTGATTCGTGTAAACACCACTAACCAATCCATTAAAAACAAAGTTTGAATTGAAAGTAAAGCCACCATCATATGAAATATAGATAAATCTCTTTTCTTTAGTGAGAACAACTAACGTTTCATCAGGAATACCATCTTGTTTTGGATCAGCAGCCAAATAGAAATACAGAGAAATTTCCTCTTCAAAATTTGATATTGAAGTTTGAATACCATTTGCAATATCACTAGCATCTTTATTATCAGGACAACTAAATGTATAATCATTTTCTGGAGGAGAATATCCATTCTTACGAATACATGGGTTTCCAGGAATCATTCTTCTTGAAGAAATTTTAACTTCTTTTTTCCCACCTACGCAATATTCACCATATAAAATCTGAGGAATTGGTTCACATAGGTCTTCAAGGTTTTTGGTAAAACCATTAGAACATTCACTGTCATCAATTGTACAAACACATGGTTCTTCAATGACTTCAATATCTTTATATAATTGATTAACAAAACATTGTGCATCATGCTTTCTTCTTATAAATTTTTCACGATGTCCATAAACACATATTGGTTCAGAAGTGTTAAAGTCAACTCTTGCATACCATTCTTCCATATCATTTTTACTACAAGTATTTTGGAAAGAATCTGAAAAGTCAAATGAATAAGTTGAATAACTTTGTCTATCAGCATCTAAACCAACTAAAACAAAGTTTTTTGAAGAACCATCTTTGGTTGTAATTAGATCAATTGGCATAACTTTAGCACCAATATCAACATCAGTCCAAGAATCACCTTGATCAGTTGAATAACTTAGCGTAGAAGATAATGTATCCATATCACCAGTAACTAAAAAGTTAAGAGAAACTGGCATTGTGATGATAATATTACCTAAATCACCAAAAGCAAAAACACATGCTTCGTCCCTCACTTTTTTCCAAGTCAAACCAGCATCACGAGAAACATAGGTATGATAATCTTTAAAATTATGTGATAAGACTTTGCCTGTACTACCAATACCAATGAGAATACCTGGTGTTGGACCTGTAACAATTTTACCATCACCAGATTTTTCAGATAGCCACAATAAGTTTAGTGAACAACCATCTTCAATTTTACAACTATCATCATCTAAAACTCTTAAATCAGACCAAGTCTTACCATCATTATATGAAATTTTAGACTTACTATCAACTGCACCAGTTTCACCAACACCTTCACTATGTGATAAAATCCAAATACCATCAATTTCTTGTACTTTATTTATTGAGGAAGCACCTAATTGATTTGAATAGACCCCACTAAATACCTTATCAAAGAATAGACCATCTGAACTAGATTGGTAAATATCGGCTGCTGGGTTTGGATCTTTAGAGTTTTTAGCACCATAAACTGCCATATGTAAAGAATTTTGGGTAGAAGGTAAAATATTATACATCCAATTTCTAACTTGTTGCTCAAAATGTGCTTTCTTAAAAGTGAGACCATCTTTGGAAACGTAAAAATCAATAAAGCCGTTATTGGTATATCTATCAGTTTGAATAGTCGCAACAATGAAAGATTTAACAATTGAAAAATCTAAAATGTACGAATTTTCCATTTCCCCTCCTTCTAACATTGACTCAAAATAATCATCGGATGAAATAAGTGAACTAGATTTTGCATAACCAAATGCGTCATATTCTCTCAAAAGACACATAACATTACTATCTGAACCTTGCATATAATATTTATTGTTTTTAGTGAATTTACATGAATCTAAATTGTCTTTTTCAATTTTTATTGGGTTTGTGGCTAAACCATCTTTGGAATAATACCATATATTCTGGCAACTGGTCATGAATTCATCCTCTTTACAATCAAAGAATGAAAATAAAATATAATCATGGTTAGCATAGTTAACTTCCACGCTACCGAAACGAGGGTTTTCAATTGATAAATCAAAATGGTTCCAAGTCTCACCCTGATCTTTTGTATAGAATTGTCTATTTGAGGATGTCAGAATAAAACCCAATTGGTTATCAAAATCAACTTGATATATATCCGATGGTGATGTTGGCTTATTTTCCGCATCTTTCAAAGCTAATGCTGTCCATGATTCTCCATTATTTGTGGATCTATACACTGTGTGAATATCCCTTAGGAATAAAACTGGAGAATCATCAAAGTATAAGATATTGTGAACGTAATTGAACTCATTTCTGGATATTTTCGGTTTATTGTTAGCATCTGCATTCACTATACTAGGTAGAACTACCAGAAATAGTGAAAAGAGTGATGTAAATGTCCTTAACATCTAGATTGAAGAATTTGTATTGACTTATTGTTTTAAAGTTACTTGGTTAATGAGGGTTCAATGGGAAGTGCTGTTTTTCTTTCAAGTAGAGAAACACTTAGCTTCAATTAGGAGGGTTCTTTTGTGAAATAAACTAAATCTTATAGGCAATTGAGCTCTATCTATTAAAGCGAGTTATCCAACTTTTGCAAACCAATGTGATATTAAAAGATTGTAATCTAGGAAGTTGTTGTTTACAAGCAGATAACGCCTACTTCGACGTTGCAAGAACCACGCACAACTACCCGAGTGGCGTGTGGTCAGTTAGTGAGGCGCATTCGATAATGACAACTAATTTTAAGCAAGGTTAGAGCCAGATATTCCTTACCTGAAAATAAATAACTAATATATACATATTTATTATTCAAAATTCAATGAACTATTTACATTTTGTGTATAAATCTAAAAAAAATGATAAAAAAACCAAGTGTAATCTATTAGGAAGTTCACCTTTGCTTGTTGCTTGGTCTCTTGAAGTTTATTGAATTCTGATATATATTACCTCTATAGTATATTATTCCTTTATCCTTGCACGTTTTTTAGATTATATAATGTTTGTATTTATTAACCTTAATACCAATCAAACCTTCTTGGTCCTGAAACACTAATCAAATACTCACTCTTATAAATGATATTGAAAAAACCATCGAGTTTTATTGGCAATATATCAACATTTGTATCATGACTAAACTGTAAGTTGTTAATATCTATTAAAACATCTGCAGTGGTGATGGAATTAAGCAAAATATCTTTATCTGTAAATGGGACCCGTATGATACATTTAGTATCATCATATGTCTTCAAAATATCAACTTCCGTTGATTCTCCTAATACACCAAAAAATGATTTTAACGAATCACGTATTATTAGTTTCCAAGTGATTTCATCTATTATTGGCTTTGTAGTTAATTTAAGGGTTGGATTAAATGTTCTTGAGGATATTATGATGTTAGTAAAGATAATTCTAAAGATTGATATATGAGTTACAAACTTCACTTACAATTCTAACTTGATGTAATACCATTCATGCTCTTGCAATTGTAATGACCAACTCTCGTACATTGCAACCAACAAAATATGAATCGGTGTTATGGCAAGTCAAATATTTCTACAACTTAATCTGATTCTATTCCTTAATTGATATTTTTAAGGCAAAAAAAAAATTGTTGCAGTTACTGTCTCAGCCACATGTGGCGGTCCTCAACTATCATAGTCGATCGACGCAAATAAAGGCAATGCCCCGATCCGCCGGTATTTTCTGTGGCCGCTCGGTGAATGAGTGGTTCTCAATTGCCGCCGCAGCCAAGCCCCTGTACGCTCAGATGCCGGACCAATCACACAAGCATGCGGCGCAGCATGTATCAAATCACAAAATAATATAAATAATTTGCCGACCAAATAATTAGATACTAAGCTAAGCATGCAATTTTGCTCAGAAAACATTTAGCTTTCCAAGCCCCTAATTTTATTAGCTTTGAAGTAATAGTTTTTTCTTACTTCTAGGTATATATATATTTATTCATTTACGCCCTCTTTTTCAAAAACCGAAAAATAGTTTCAATTCCCTTTAATTTTCTCACTTGTTACCAAAAACAACGCCATGTCTCAAAAAGGCTACAAAATTCTACACCAACTAGATTTGGAACCTGAACATGCCAATTCCAAATTTATTTTTCTGAAAAAGAGAAAGAGTTGGCTTGTCATTATTGCCACTATTCTTATCTTTTTGTTGACTACACAATCTCTTGTTATCCATCATCCTCCACAAGGTCCTATACCTCCAGGTCCCCCTAAAAGACATGGAAAAGGTCCACAGTTTCCTCACAAAAATATAAGTTTTGATAATTTTGATTCTAAAATATCTCCTATTGAATTTTTAAATGCTTCAGCTATCTTCAATGAAGTTAATAATGCTCTGAAACAGAAAAATGCTGTTTTAAGTCCAATCGGTGTTAGTTTCATTCCAGCGTATATCCCAGAAGGTACAATTGTTTATCATTCAACAAGAAATGGCAATTCTATTCCAACAGAACCTGAATGGCTTGCTTTCGATTATGAATTTAGTTATAATTTTGCAGGTTTGAACAGAGGAAATAGACGTCATGGCCCTCCTCATGGCGGTAATGGCACCCATCCTCCATGGGGACTTCCTGGTGGACCTACTGGTAGATACCCTCCACCTTCAATTGACTCAAGTATTTCAATTCCTCCTTCAAAGTTGAGACTAGCTAAGAAAGCTTTAGATGGTAAAAATAGTGATGGTTTACATGAACCACCTAGAGGGGGAAGACCACCACCCCCTCCACCACCACATGATGGAGATGATAGCGGACCATCGGGAAAGCATCATGTAAAGCCTGGCAACCCACCTTCTCCACATAGTAATTCTTCTCGTCCATTTAGTGGGGAATCTCACATGTTAACTTTTCAAGTTGAGAGACCTTTGGATAAGTTAATTTATTTTCCTGGTGCTTCAGCTGCGAAGACCAGAACAGGTGAAATGGATACCCAATTTATTTTAGGTGGTTTTGAATCTTATGAAGATTTTGATGAACGTAAAGCAGCAACAAAAATTTGTGAATGGGGTTCTTCGTTTGGGTTAGATGGTTACATTAGATTAGAAACTGGATTTGAAATGGTTATTTGCGACTTCAACAACAAATTGAGATTAATCTCAGATGTCAAATTATCCAATGCCACTAATTTGATTGGATTCCCGGGTGAAGTTTATCCAAATGAAATTTTTCAAGAAGAAGAAGAAGTTGAAGAAATGGAATTCGCTCAATTCACTGATATTGCTGAAGACACAGAGGATAATATTAAATTGAATTCCAGAGGTAAGTCTGACTCTGAGCTAGATGATGCAGATGCTGAAAGAAAATTAATACTAGATAAGATTGGCTCGTATGGAGGATTTGAACATTATCAAGCTGGTGCAAGAGTTTATTACGATGAAAACAAAGTTTTACTAGATTTTTCCAATTTTGAAACTCCTTTGAATAGAACCTATGTTTCTCCAGATCCATATTTAAGAAGAATTTATAATGTTTCAAATGATTTAAAAGAAGATATGTTAGATCGTATAGAAAAGTCACTTCGTCATCCATATAATCCTTACGACTCAACTAACTGGAGAGTTATAACTACTAATATTGAATCAAAATTCGGCCCATTATTATTAACATTGAATGCTACATTCAATAAATTCGGCACTGATAATAATGAAAAGTTAGCAAAATCGTTATCAAAGTTTACTTACAATTATATTAGAAGATATGTTGATGAAACAATTGGTTATGAATTAACTCATGAATTGAAAAAAATGGCTGTTTGGGATTATGCTCATCCATTACAACCAATTCGTTCAGATTCAGACTACTTGATTTGGTCTTCTGTTGCAATTGTTCAATCTTCTCTTGTTGATATTATCTACGATGTTTTCAAGTTGAGTACTAAAATGTTACAAGCTTATTATGTCGATAATAATTCTGATATTGAATTTACAGACGAAATTATTAAAATTCAAGATGATTTAATTAAGTTGATTGACGATTTGAGGTGGTCTGTTAGTTATAGATGTTCTCAAGCTTGTGGCATTGACGAAATTTGTTTTATTCCAACATGGGGTCCTTCTCCAATCGGCTGGGGCGGTAGTTTATTAGGTTACGAGTTTGACTCTTTTGGTGTTAAAAGAATTTCTAAGGACTTGGTTTGTTTATCACCTGAAAAATTATATAAAGCTCAACAAGAAGACCATCATTGATCAAGTTTGAGTCTCATCATTCCATTATTTTAATTGCTAATTTGTTTTTTTTGTTTTTTTTTTGATCGTTTTTTTTGCTCATTTCTTTTTTTTTTTTCAGTTTAAGGGTAAATTTTTGTGCTTCGTTTGTTTTACATTCCTTCTCGATTCTTCTGTGCGTAAGTTCATTTTTATTTCAACTTTTGTTTATTTTAAGGGATACTTTTGCTATCAATCTAAAAATGCGTCGCTAAATTTTCGGAGTAAATACTGACCGATCGACGCATTGCATGTTACCCGGCCGCTCAAGTTGAGCGTTTTTTTATTCATGGGAATTGAAAAATATATACTGTATACTGAAATAAATTACATAGAGTAATTGATCAAACAGATGTTGAATAAATAAGTCAACTATATCATTACAACACAGTTACCCTAAACATGTTCTCCAGATCATTTCTACCTACACTTCGTTATTCGGCGATCAGATTAAATGCTTGTTATTCCACTGGACCATCATCAAATGATTTATTGGCACAATTAAGTAAAATTGTCAATACTCCAGTTAAGAAAGAAGTGCAACAACCTACAGAAATTACAACTCCCCAACGTGTTAATAGAGTTTACGATAACAAAAATGTTTCAGGAGATAAAAGTTATAATGCTAGAAGTCAAGGTGGTAATAATCAATTTGGTAAAAGAGAGAGATTTAAAAGAAAAAGAGATGAAAGACAAGCTACAATCACAAGAAAAAATTCCAGAGCATCGAGATATAATGATGGATCCTCAAGTCAGTTTGGAATTGAAAATGAACAACTTAAACCATCTAAATATATAGATTATGGTAAAACATTAGATGAATATTATAAAATGCCAATGGAGAAATTTGACAAACTATCTCGTGGTGAATTGACTAGATTTGGAGAATTATCAGACAAAGATGCCGAATCTATCCCAACGCCTTATTTACCAAAAATTGAAAATAAAATTGCTTACATGGAAAATACTGTGAGTGAACAACAATCAGCTTTATCTCAAATGGATAGAAATGAATTATTCAAATTAAATCAAGAATGCGAGCCAAGTGATTATCCTCAAGAGTTAAATTTACATGCTAGATTTGCAAGATCACTAAATAGAATTGGTGCCATTGAAATGAAAGGTTCAAATAAGCTGAATGAATGGGAATCAGTTGATGCTGCTAACTATGATAAATATATCAATGGGTCGAAAAACGAAAAAGAGTACTTTGCTAGTACTAATCTAAATTTGGAAGACCTTGTTGAACCAGTCAGGGGCTTTGCTTCATTGACAGGTAAGAAAAGGGTTTAGATTGGAAAATTGAAAACCGATCAGTTTATTTCCATTGTGACTGATGATTGTGGTACGTGGGAAAATAAGCCTCCTTTTTATTTCTGGTTTTTAATCTTGTAATGTAGGTGATTATAAAAAATCAAAAAAATTGGGACAGGTCTACTTGAGAACTTCTCAATAATCACCCCTTTAAAATAATTTCAAGAAATAAGAAAGAAAGCCAGAAAAATCATATTATCGATCATCAGTTAGAGAGGAAGAAGGAATTTTCAATCCTAAAATTGGTTAGAAATTTCCAATCAACATATGTATATAGCTAACACGACATCATAAATTATATTACAATAAATTCATACCTTAACTTTAAATGTATTTGAAAGTTTTAATAATCTATTAGTTACAACCACTGATTATCTTAAAATAACAGAGCTGAAATAAAACTGAATTAACAGACCGCCCAAATGGATTGCCAATCCACGAGACGTGTCAATAGCGCACAGCCTCCTTTTGATTGACATTCTCCGTGACTGAAAATTAAGCATTACAGGTCAGAAATTTATCAAAAAAGTTTTTATCAGTACAGATTCGATATTCCTAGGTCTCAAGAAGATTACATAACCAAGAATCAGCAAGAAGGATTTAATGCTTATATCGGGGGTAACCTTATAAATCTGATAGCTGTGTCTCATCGGTGGTGTGCATTGGTGGTGTACGGGTGTTTGAATTATGTCCAAACTTAGAAAGCTCAAAAAAGTATTTATAATAGTATAATCTGTCTCTGCCTATTTCTACATTTTGCTTTCCAAGACACCTGTGTCCCGTCCCAATTTCCTGTTTGCTTTATACTAGATCCGGTCCCTGCTTGAAATTCTCTCATGAGTAACTATAACTCGAACAGCCAACCTTTCAACCACGTTGATCAGAAGTCAATCAATTTCAATGGGGATTCTCAACAGCCTCCTAAACCAATTGCCAATCAACAGCACAAAGATGACGATGAGTTGATTTCTGATTATCTTCAATTCACACCTAGTGCTACCACAAATTCAAATCAATCAAATAGCAATACTTCTTATTTGAAGAATGATGTCAATGGTGAAGTTCTAAACTCTTTGCCTAACTACAATCACCAGCATTATCAGCAACAACAACATGTGTATTACAACAATGGCCAAAATCAGCATCAAACTCAAAACCATCAGCAACAGAAACAGAAACAGAAACAGCAAGAACAAAAGCAAAATTTGCAGCAACATCAACAATTACAATATCAACAACAACAGCAATATCAACAACCTATTGATGTGTCTCAGTTATCTTCCAAAGGACACCACCAAGACTACGCTTCTCAAAACTTTTCTAATATTGATGCTAATTCTGATATAAATAATTTGTACACCGAACAGTCAATTCAGCAAATGTTGCAAGATATCTCAAATAACCCTTCTCCCGTTTTCACTAATCCAATAACCACACCTCAATCAAATATTCAAACACCCACTTCTGACCTTTTATCTCCAATTAATAACATGACTGTAAGTGGCGGGCCTGTCATTCAAGTTGAATCTTTTGATATATTACGTACAACTAATTCAGAAGTTATCAAAACTCCTGATAATTTTGATGTCATATTTGGCATGAATTCAGCTGTTGAGGTTGGGGCATCCTCTTCAAGCCCCAGTGATAACCACTATCTCAACAATTCACAATTACAAAGATTGTCTGTTCAACAACAAACTAATCCTGATCCAGTTTCTAGACGGTCTCAACCTAACTATTTAGATTATCAAATCCATCAAACTATGTTTGGTCAAACTTCTGGTCAAAATGATTTTCTGGGTGGAGCTCCAACAATAGATATTACAACCCCCAAAACTACAACCCCCAATAATGTAGCCAATTTCTTAAGTCCTCCTACCTCTTCAAATCAATATTTACTACCCAACTCTGGTAATTCTTCCACTGATTTGAACAACACTTTCACTGCTGCTTCGGCTGAAAACTCCCCTTATCTTTCTGCTGTAGAATCTTTAATGGGAGATGATGATGCCAAATCTGTGTATTCATCATATGGCATTCCTCCAGCTCCAATTGATCAAAATGATTTTTTGATCTCTCCAAATTCAGATGGTTTGACTCTAGGTGCTCCTGCTTTCAGCAATGCCAAAGGATCGTACGATAATCTACTTGCTCTACATAATTCCGTTCAGCAGATTACTGACGAAACTTTTCAACAATCATTAAGACCAACTCCTGCTATTAATATTATTGGAAATCCAGAAAAAGTAGCGGCTGGAACCCCTTCTTTGTTTTCACCTTCTTCGACCCCCTCTAATGGTAGATCTAGATCTGCTTCTTTCCATGATATTGGTACAGATAAATTGAAGATCAAAGTTGAAGATTTTCCTATTTCAAACTCTCCTGGAGCTGTAGCTTCTCCAAGTTTTAACTTTACCGATTTGAGTGGTGGAGACTCCTTGCAACCAGTTAACTCTGAACTGAAAAAATCTAGCTCTTCAACTTTCTTATCTCTACCCGATGATTCAACTCATAATTCAATGCGACTGGGTAGACAAAGGCGCCACTCTCAATCCTCTTCAAGATCTTCATCCAGATCTGCATCCTCCAGATCACGCTCTAGCTCTCCATTTCCTCCCAGATCTCCACAATCTGAAAATGATTATTCTGATGAATCAGATGTTTCTTTGTCAAGAGATAAACTATCTGAACTAGCTGCTCCTTCTCATGCAAATAAGAAAACCCAAAAAAATCCTGCCAGATATGGATGTGATATCTGCGACAAGAAGTTCACAAGACCTTACAATTTGAAGTCCCATTTGAGAACGCATACTAATGAAAGACCTTTCCTTTGTACTATTTGCGGTAAAGCATTTGCAAGACAGCATGATAGAAAAAGACATGAAGATTTACATTCTGGTGAAAAGAAATTTCAGTGTAAGGGAACTTTGGCTGATGGGGTAACATATTGGGGGTGTGGTAAGAGATTTGCTAGAACTGATGCATTAAGAAGACATTTCCAGACTGAATCTGGTAAAGAGTGCATACGTCCATTAATGGAAGATATAGCATTAGAGAAGAAGTTGATGCTACAACAGAAAGAGCTAGAAGAAAGGCAGAAAAAAGCAGAAATGGAAGGTGGTCCACCTCCTACACCAATTGACATTCCAACTCCATTGAGAAGGTACTCTGTGGAAAATGCAGGTTTAGGAACTAAAGTTGAGATTAACACCAGTAATGTTACTGACTTTTCCAGTTTGTTAGATCAAGTTTTAACTTCTCAAACATTGTCTGTTGGCGTGGCCTCCGAAATGCATGCAAGTCAACCATCTGTCCCACAGGTAGAACTGGGTGTCAACAATGGTGTAATTGGCGGTCCTATGCAGGGTCCTCAAATATTCTAGTTTGTTTTTATTTGCGGTCATTTTTGGTTTTTTGCTTTCGTCTGTTACATTCTTGAATTTTATATTCCTGTTATTTTTTGTTGGTTTATTATGTTGTCTTTTAAGTGATATTCTAGTAATTATTTTTTGTTGATTATGAGATGTTTCAACTTCTTATCTTCTATTTGATTTTAACTTTTACTTCATGTTTTGCTTTGCTTTGTTTTGTTTGTTTATATCACGAATTGTTTACCCTATTTTTTTTGTTATTGTGATACTCTATTGCTACCATCGTTAACTCTTGTTATCTTTTTTTTTCTTAACTATACGTGTGTTATAATTTCTTTTTGTTTGTTTATCTTTGTGTCTTTATTTTATTTATTATTTTGGATGTTTCTATGTCTTATACGTTTAATTTTATTTCAGTTTTTCTATTTTAATATCCCATAGCTTTCCTCTAGTTTTTAGTAGTTTTTGTTTCCAACTCCTTTTTTGAAATTTTATAAATCCCCATATCTTCTCCTTACATGCTGCTTTAATTATATAATTATAATATTCAATCATATCCAAATGTCTTTCATACAACGAAATCAGTTAGTCTTTTTATTTATATTTATTTTACTAATTTTCGATCCCTATTTTTCCAATCCACTGATAATTTTGACTCGTTTTTGTAGTATTCTATTTTATCTGATCTCACATAATATTTTGCTTTTACTTATTCTTCACATAAACTAAAACATAAAACATTTTACCTTTTTGTTTATTCCCAGAATTATGAACATATCAAAAATAAACTTGAATACTCGAATGCAGGATAAAAATACCACTTCATTCTTGCTTTATTGTGAAATAAGATTATTTATCAGTATACACAACTATCAAGATTTTTAAATGAGTTGCTTGTAAGCTGAGATAATCAACTGATTGATTACAAAAGAAATATAAACTTCAACATATTACTGGACTAGCTCAATGAATTAAAATAATGGCTCTTCAAAACCTATATTTATTCAAATAATAAACTAAGGGTCCATCACTAAC
Source organism: Ambrosiozyma oregonensis (nom. inval.) (assembly GCA_003706315.3). Classification (NCBI taxonomy): domain Eukaryota; kingdom Fungi; phylum Ascomycota; class Pichiomycetes; order Pichiales; family Pichiaceae; genus Ambrosiozyma; species Ambrosiozyma oregonensis (nom. inval.). The sequence continues at coordinate 46,993 of PPKY03000051.1, forward strand.
GATTTACCATTTACAACATATTTATTTTTCATTTCATTTTTTAAACTTGGATAATCAAATAACCCAGTTACGGTATATTTTTTTCTTCTGACTTGTTTTTACAAAAAGGTTTCATTTTTTAAACCTGAAAAAACTTTAACATCAGAGAGCCGCACATTAGAGAATAGTCGAGAATAAAATTTTGTTCAAAAAACAATTTTGTTGCAACTGAGCAACTTAACAACTACTCTTTCTTGAAAAATCAAACAAAGAAAGAGATATACTTACTGAATTTGAATTTTACAAGAGAACCCAACCATATTTATTACTCTCATCTTGGAAAAACTGATACAAACGAAATTACAAAACACGCTGATTAATCATCAAACTTCCGATTTGTTCTACTAAGTTCCTTGGTTTTGATTGATTTCATAGAGTTCCACTGATTCATGTTTTATTACAGGTTTTTACCAATTGTTATACTAGCTTTACTTTCTTTAGGAGATAATAACATCGAATTAAATCAAAACAATCAATTAGAAGATATTATACAACCATTGATCTACGACAAGAAATTTACAGAACAAGTAATCGACCTATCATATTTTAAAAGTTTATTACAGGATATCAAACAATACATATTCTCTTCCAAAGTGTCTTCTGCAACAACATTATACGAAGATTGGACTAAGCTCATAATTGCAACTGCAATCACATTTAGTTTGTTCACATATACAACACATTTTCTTCTTTTTAAAACTAACAATAGGAATACCACAGAGTTAAAGGATTTAGATAATCAAAATTTAATAATTAGAGGAATGAATGCATTATCTGGTAAATTTTCTTCAGCTTTATCTCGTTCTTCATCAATATTAAGTTTCAATAACAATATGTCATCCAGCTCCTCAAACGGCGGTGATCCACAAGCTAGAGCCAAATACAACTTAATAATGGCAAAAGGTGGATTTGTTGGTGGTTTAGCAAATGATGGTAATACATGCTTCATGAATTCTGTTCTACAATGTTTAGCTAGTTCAAATGAACTAATGGAATTTTTAGGAGGTTACGTTTCTGAGAATAGTAATAATACAACTAGTAAAAAGAAAAATGTTCAATTCTCCACTGCTTTATATGATTTATTAGATAAGCTGAATGGTAAGCATAATACAAAAACACCTACATTTAAGACCAGAAATTTATTAAAAGCTATGAAAGATGGTCCCAATAAGCATCTCTTTTTAGGTTATAACCAAGAAGATGCTCAAGAGTTTTATCAGAGCGTCATGAAACAGGTTGAAACTGAATTTACTAAAAATGATAACTCATCAATTTCAACATCTTCATCTGTTCAAGCGAATATGCAAAAAAAGAAGGAAACCAAAATACAGGATTTATTCGTCCCCTTCAAGGACCAAATGCTTACGGGATTAAATGAACTAGGAGAAATCGGAGATATATTTATTCCTGCAGTTCAAATTGATCCTTCTTATCCTAATGCCGAAAACTTAATGTATCCACTGAGGTTGGTTACACCAGTTGATGGACTGCAATGTGAAAGGATTGGATGTGTTAGATGTGGTGAGATGGGTGGTATCAGATATTCCGTGATTTCGGGATTAGGTTTAAACTTACCTTCTTTAACCCAAAACAGTTACACGTTATATGAGCTATTAGATGATTTCAATCAACAAGAAATTATTGATGATGTGGAGTGTAATAGATGTGGATTGAACCAAGTTAAACAATATTTGTTAGAAACTATTGATACTTATCAAAAGACTAATAAGGATGGTAAAAGAGATAAATTGATTTCATTAACTAATAATAGATTATTAGAAGTTGAAACGGAGTTAGCTAAACCAATTATTCATGATGATGTCTATGAAAGACTGCATACTAAAAATAAAATCTCTAAATCAAGAAAAACAAAGCAAGCATTTTATGCTAGACCACCAGCTTTATTGTCTATTCACATTAATAGATCGGTTTTTGACCCAAAAACATATATGGTTAGAAAAAATAATGCAAGAATTAATTTCACTATGAAATTAAATTTGACTGATTATGTTGCTGAACCCAGTGATATCAACACAGATGCTAGATTACCATTTAGAAAACAAGACGAGAATAGATTAGAGCTGTTGCAAGAACAGCAAGATTCGATAGAAAAGAATAAACAAAAAGAAAAAGAAGAACAGGTAGCACAAGATTCAAGTGATGTTGAATACATTACGGATATTGGGGGTAGTAATATAGAAAAGGAAGAAGTCTCTTCAACTGTACAAAGCTCTGCGATTGATTCTGAATCATCATATTCTACTGCTCCATCAACAAGCTCACAAACATCCCCAGATATATCTGTGCATCCTCAATTAGATTGCCAACCAACGATTCAAACAAATGATAAATTAACTTATTCATTAAAGTCCATGATTTCTCATTTTGGAACCCACAATTATGGCCATTATATAGCTTATAGAAAATTCAGAAATACATGGTGGAGAATAAGTGATGAAACTGTTAGAATTTCAAGTGAAGAAGAAGTTTTAACGTCACAAGGTACTTTTATGTTGTTTTATGAATTAAGCGATAGAAATGATGCTAAAGATGAAGGAATATTCACCGTTGAAGGATTAGATACAGGCAGTGACTCATCTAGTAGTATGAGTGGTGATTCTGAAGAACACTATAGTAATAAGAATTTAAAAAAAGAATTTGATGAAACAAAAGAAGATGAAGGAGCAGAAGAGTCAAGAAAGCAGGAAGAACTGATTTTACTTCAGGCCAATCTTTAATTTTTATATAGTATATAGTTGGTGGTTTATTATTGTAATTTCAGCTCACAATAATTTATTCTCTAAAATTTTAAGCGAGAGTGTAGTTAGTATAGTTTATACAAATAGTGCAGATTTTAATTAAGCATATAATTATATATATAGTTAAACAGAAGAAAATCCATCTTTGCTTAAGTTTTGTAAGTCCTTAGCTAAGTCTGATCTATCCTTCTCTTCTTCTTCTTCAATCAACTGATTCAAGTCATAATCATAATTATTTGGATCATGATCCATTTGTTCTAGCTTTTGTATATTCTTTCTCTTTTTCAATGTTGATTCATTAGCTAGTTGAATACGAACAGGAATATCATCACTATCAATTTCCTTCAATCTCTGATAGACCCCTGTACCCAAATTTTTCAATATTTCACGTCTTGAGCCTGATGATTCAGAGTTAGTTAGATCATCATATGATAAACCTTCATCTGGAGCAATATAAGCAGAACTGGAGTAATCATTGCTACCATTAAGTGGCTCGTTCTTTTTTTGCTGTTTCTCCTGTTTTCTGGTAGAGTAGTTTGGATTTTTTTCGTACTTGATCAATCCAGAAAGTAGAGGTAGGGTGATTAAAACCCCAATCATGAGTAAAGCAAAGAGTATAATAATCAAGAACATTTCTGTGTTCGTGAGCCAGTGGATGTACACAAAAACAAAAGAATCATTGTGTCGGATATCAATAAACTGGAAAAAAAATATGAAGAGGTAGAGCGATCCCAAAAAGAAGACTTGTATTGTTTTTAACAAACAGACAGCTAAAGTCTTTGCCCTCCACTCAGACAAACATCCATTAGAACCATCAAAACATATTACACATGCTGAGAAGAGATCCCACAACCATCAAGCTTGTGCCAGAGGACATCAAGGAGTTCAATAGGGAACAAGCATACAACATCATTAGCGGTTCCCAAACAGGCTACAATCAGAACCAAGGTGGCCAGCAGATCGACAAATCCACTGGAAACACTATCAAAGAGAGAATAATGGGCTCTACTAGCAGATCTCAACAACAACAAGCTCAAAGTGAATTTAACGGCTTTGTCATAGGAGGAAATGAAGGGAATGGCGGAATGTAGATAGTTTTTAGTGGGTTTTGCACTGTGTTTATCTGTTTATTCTGTTTTTTTTTTTTACTTTAAGTTTCTCTATTTAATATACTTCTATCTTTTCTAATTTGATTATCTTTCCCCTTGTATTTGTACGGTATTTGTATTTTGTCCCATTGAGCTGTTCTGTGAATAATTCAAAAAGAGTAGTGCGAGAACGAACCCCGACTAGTGATAAGAAATCTCTTTTATTTAATAACGAATTTTAACTATTGTTTCTCTTTTCCCCGGTTTTCAACCAAAATCAGCTATACTTATACAATGTCAGCCATATCCAGAAAATTGGTACTAGAGAGTACTGGTAAGATGTTGCTAGCAGGGTTTGAAGGTTATGAAATTACACCTGACTGCCAGGCAGTCAAGTTGATTAAAAAACACAAAGTTAGATCATTCATTTTGGGCTCAAAGAATTTCATCAATGTTCCCCAAATTAGCAAACTCATAGATGATTTACAAGTATTAGCCAAACTGGAGGGGTATGATCATCCATTGCTTATTGCTGTTGATCAAGAGCTGGGGTGCTGTAATGCGATGTTTGACGAAGTGTCGTTAACTCAATTTCCTAGTGCAATGGGGTTGGCTGCATCTGATGACTTAGAGTTAATATATAAGGTAGGGGAAGCTGTAGCCATAGAGCTCAGGTCGATTGGATTTAATTACTTAACTGGTCCAGACTTAGATATCTGTTCTAAAATGTCTAATCAATTGATTGGTGTTAGATCATTTGGTTCAACTGTTGAAGATGTTACTAAATATGCCACTGCATTCACTCGAGGGTTGAAAAAAGGTGGAATTTTGACTCAAGCTAAGCATTTCCCAGGAATGGGATCTTCATTTGTTGATAATTTATTGGAACTCCCAATGATGTTAGAAACTTCTTCTCAATTGGAATGCTTTAATGTGTTACCATTCAAAAATTTGATTGATGAGGGTTTAATTGATTCAGTTCATGCAGGAGGTGTTGCTGTTCCAAACATATCTCCTAATGAGATTCATGCTTGTTTATCCCCAATAATAGTACAAAAGTTATTAAGAAAAAATTTAAGATTCGATGGTTTAGTTATTTCTGAATGTTTAGAATTAGAAGCCTTATGTAGAAACATTGGGCTAGGACAAGGTGCTGTTTTATCAATATTGTATGCAAGATGTGATGTTGTTATGGTTTGTAATGATTACATCTATCAGGAAGAAGCTTTAAATTCATTAACTAAAGCTTATGAATCTGGTAATTATGATCCGATATTTGCCCAATCAATAAGAAGAATCGATGAACTACATAGAAAATTGAAATGGTCTGAAAAAATTCAATTGAATGAACAAATTTGGATTGAACATCAAAAGTTATCGATTAAGGCCTACTCGAGTTCCGTCACTTTAGTTAGAGACCAAGATGATGCTATTCCTATTAGCAAATATTTCAAAAAAAATGATGAAAATAATGTTCTCATATTAACCCCTTTGATTACTCAGGTTCATGCAGATGTTCATAATTTGAATAATGATGAAGCTCATAATAATGCTTCTAAATTATTTCCTGGAGAAGATGTCTTTCATGATTTCGGGGAAAAGCTGGCTAGTTATGATGAATCTCAAAACTATAAAGTATTACATACTTCCTATACTGCAAATGGGTTATCAAGTTTACATGAATCATTAATAGAAAATTCCAAAGTGGTCATATTGGTTTGTGCCGATGCAAGCAGAAATATGTATCAAATTGGGATTGCTAAACATATAAGTGTTTTATGTGGTGGTTACAAAAAATTATCTAATTTTACTAAAAAACCTTTGATCATTCTATCTGTTTCCTCCCCTTATGATTTTCTTTATCACAATGGTATTGGATCAACTTACATTTGTACTTATGATTATACTTCAAATGTTTTAAGCCATATTCCTTCAGTTTTATTTGGGAACTTGAAACCTCGGGGAAAAATACCCGGAGAATATCAAAAATATGATTATAAAGAAGATTTATTTGATATGACACCATCCACTGTTTCGAATAATTCTCCAATGAGTAAGTCAATAGAGTTTCTACTTAATGATACAAATTTGAGAAGCCCACCACCACCACTGCAGCAAAATCATAATAACCCAAAAAGAATAATTAGTAACGATTCTCCCTTCATTTCTGGTGCCGCTTCCCCAATTGGATCAAATGCTGATGTTCACAAACGTAAAAGAAAGAAACTAAATAAGCCATGGCTAGTTGAAAATTTTAATTATCAATGTGACTATACTAATTTAGTTTTACTATTAAAAAACTCATTACCTACTAACGATTTTTATCCTATTAGCTCAAAATATACATCACAATTGCATCAATTATTACGTGATACTTCCAAAGATCAAGAGCATTTTGTTGTTAGAAATTCAACATTGAATGTAATATATGGTGTTTGTGCTACTTGGGTCAATAAAGAAACTGAAGAAGGTCATATTTTATTTATGCTGGTTGATAAAACCAAGAGAAGGCAATCAATTGGTCAGATGCTTCATGAAAGGGCAATTAAGTACTTAAGACAAGAAAAAGAATGCAAAATAATACACCTTGGTGGTAGCTTTCCATTACTTGGTGTTTTTAGAGAGAAGAGATTAGATGATTTACTTGAGTTTTGGAAATCTATAGACAACACAAAGTCAAATGATACATCAATGTTACAACTGGACGATTCAATGTATGGAATTGTTGAATTTTTTAAAAGCATTGGTTGGGCAGATACTAAAACATACGTGAAACAATATAAAAAAACCAGAAAATACACCCTATCTTTAGACTTAAACAATTGGAAAGTTTCCGACAAATTAGTCAAGCAATTGAAGATTGTTGGCGTAAAATTCGAGCTTCTAAATGATCATAAGGAGATTTTAGATTTGTTAAAGTCAAACAAATTTACCAATGAAGAAGAACTAAGATTTTTTGAAATATATGAGAAGGCATCCAAGTTTATTAACGAGGAGAAGAAAAAATCAGCAAATAATAATAATATAATGATATTGAAAGCTTATGAACCAAAATCCAAATCAATTTTAGGTTCAGTTATCTTGTTTAATAATAATTCTGCTCTATCTTGTTATTATCCATTTTTAGAATCAGCTTCTGAACTCTCCTCCCCATCCAATACTCCTGGAGCAAATAAAATAATGGGAAGACCTTCTCCTGGAAGTCGGGTACCATGTTCATCAAACGAAATTATTTACGGGCTATGTGGATTATTTGTCGATTCTAATTATGAGTCCTTAAAATCAGTGTTGAAACTAGGCTTAATATGTTCAGGTGTTTCATTTGTTAAAAAATTGAATGGGTGTAAACTGTTCGTTTCTGATTTTACTGATTTACAAGGATTAACTGAAAGTGGTTTTGAAATTTTTGGTGAATATTGCACCACTTACGCTGATAGAAAAAGTTATGAATTTTAAATTCAATTTTCACCAGCTCCTTTTTTTTTCTTTAAAGTCTAATCATATGATCTTCTTTTGGCTTATTTTTTTGGCGAATAATGTACTAGGATATTGAATGGGATGATATATAGTGAATACTTTTGGAAGTTTCATTAGAATTTATTCAGTTTGTACTATTTTTTTTATTATTCTTGAATATATGTTTGAATAGTAATTTTTAAGTTATTGGAATAGTCACTGATAAGGTATAAACCTTATCAGTACAGAAGCCTGAAACATATCATATTAATCAGTAAAACTTCTTTCAAGCTTTTGCAATAAATAAAGATAGAAATTAAGAGTAAAAGCTTGAAATTTTTATTAAAAAAGTAGAAAACAGTAGTGTTCTGAATCAGAGATGAAAGTAAACAAAACAAAAAAGAATATTATCTAAATCACAGTAAACATGAAAGAAAAAGAAAAGAAATAAAGTAAGTCATTAAAATCACACTAAGGTGAAAATAAAATATAATAAAGAAAAAAGAGTCTAAATATGACATCATACGATAGCACATAACTCGATAAGTAATTATTGCTCTCTTTTTGTCAAATTTGGGGAATTCACATTATTCATTGGAGATCCACCAGCGTGAGACGAAGCAGGAGTCCCTTTACTATTCGAGTTACTGGATAAGTTGACTGGATTGACATGAACTTCAGGAGTTGCACTCATAGGTTGAAAGTCTTGCCTATTGTTTAATGGAGATCTATGATTGATTGGTGATTTTCCCACTGTCGGATTTCTTGGTGATGAAATACCATTTGAATTGTTATTTTTAATGCTATTATTACTATTGTTTACAGATTTCAAAGAATTGGAAGATGTATTGCTTGATCCTTCAGTCAATTGTAAGTTATTTGTTGTCATTGTCGATAATGATGCTGATGTGGCAGGAGCTGGTGCATAATCGGATAACAAACCTGGAATATTTTTCAAAATACCATCAATCTTATCCAGAGCATCGTGTGCAATAGAGAAAGACCTTGAATTAACTTTCAAAATCCATCTATAATCATATAATTGTTCTTTATAAGAATGTGCTTCTTCTGGGGTTTCTGAGCTAACATACAAAATGGCAGCAAAAATACCTATGAGTGCGAAATTGGAAATGGCAGATGAATGCCAAAAAGCTTGTAGATGTTCAGCTTTTAAATCTCTTGTGAATTCTATTGATGCTGTTAACCTTGTTCTTGCTGCATTCCTACATACTTTAATCAATTGTGGAGGTGGTGCTGGAACAGAACTTTGAGAGGCCGGAAGTGATAAAGCTGAGATAATTCTACGATGTAAAGTTATTTCTGCTGCAAAGTACGCTAGTTGCAACGCACCATTACAATTGAATTGTCGAGGCTTTAAGTTGGTCATTTGTAGTTCAGCAGGTAAAGAATGATACCAATTACGCAATCTTAACTGTAATGGTTTGGCATGCGTCAAAACTTTATCAATTGTTTGAACTTCTTCAATTGCTGTCATCGTGAAAAATGTGTCAAGAATTTCAGATAATATCCTTGTTAAAGAAATGAATTCTTTGAAAGCCTGTCTTCCATTTTCAATATCTGCTAAGCCTCCAACACCTGTTGCACTAATTCCAGGTTCATTACCTTTTTCTGGGAAATCTTCATCTGCAACATGCTTGATTGACCAGTTTTTACCTTCAATGATATGAGAAGGTCTTGACTCAATTAGTGATGACCATTTATCTTGAACATAAACTGACCACCCTAGTCGTCTTCTTAAACCCCTTTCCCATTTAGGCAATCTCCAAGTAGTGCAATCCAGGCCTAAACCTAATTCTTCAGCTAATGCAACGACTTGAGAGCAAAGTAACCAATTTTTATCAACTGTACCAGGAATACGGCATTGCATCAGTAGTAGACCAGCTTGTACTGCACTTAATTTTGGTCTCAATATGATTTCTGAAAATGTTTTTAAAGCAAATCTATATAAAGAGGTAACATTTGGTTTATCAAATTGAGACAAATTAGAGTCATATTCCCACCATTGAATAGCTAAAAGGTAAACTGCTGCCAATAAAGGGGCACCAAACTCTCTATGAGTTCTAGAATACTTTTCTAAAAATATTTTTTTATGAAGCACAGGAAATGATGGATGAACAGTTTTAAAGTATAGATCAATCAATGCTTGACCATGAGGAGCAACATATCTTTCTACAGTATCTGCGCTTTTTTCAGCACGCTCGTACAAATCTTCACTAAAATCATCTCGCAAAGCAAATTGAACATTATCGGCAACTTTTCTGATCGAATTAGTTTTATTTATTTGAAACTGATCAATCTTATCCAGTGATATTGTTCTTAAAAAAATTGGATCATAAATTGAGGTTGGACCAATGTAAAAACTCGATCTTGGATATTGTAAGCTTAAAGTTTTTTTTAATAAAGAATGGCCTTGCATGTTAGAATAATCCTTAATTGGGTGGACATCTCTGACTGGAACATTAGGAGGAGGCTGAATACTAGGATCATCAAATCTCATTTTCTTTGGATCCGAATCATTATCTGTTCCAAAAGATCTTTTGAGTGTAGTGGTGTTCTCAGTAAATGTACACTTCAATCCTTTTGTTTGGCACATTTTACAACTATGCATTTCTGGAATCATAACACATTTTGTCTTCCTCCTTCTACAATGATCACAAGGCCTGACTTTAGTTCTTGGCTGAGAAGGTTCCACTTTCTTCATACCGGTATTATTGGACTGCTGTAATTGCTGCGAATGGTCTTGACGTTGTTGTGGTTGCTGCTGTTGTTGTTGTTGAGAAATTTGTGGTTGTAATTGTGGAGGTAACCCTTGCTGTTGATTTTGCATTTGCAATTGTAATTGCATCAACATCTGCTGTTGCTGCAACGTCAGATTTTGAGGTAACATTGAAGGTTGGTTCATGAACTGTGGGAAGCCAGTGTTACTATTAGGAGATCCAGAATAAGGAGTAATTCCGTATGAGTTTGAGCCCTGTTGCTGTTGGAGCCTGGAGTCTTTGTTTTTTGAATTTCCGGAGCTATTGTTTCCTTGAGGAGAGTTTTTAAAATTATTCATGTTTTGAGATTCCAGCAATATATTTTGATATTGCTGCAATTGAATGGCATAATCCGGTTCATTAGATATATTTATTGGAGACATTGCCGGAGGCATGAATGGAGTTGGCTGCTGTGACATAATATTGGAATTTTCAGAGGGTAAAAAACTATTAAAATCGTTGCCCGGCGTATCATTCCACTGGCCATAATCAAAACCAAATTGAAGATTATTGTGATTTGAATTTGAATTGTTATTTGTTGAAGCTGTACTATTATCATTATTATTATTATTATTATTATTGTTATTATTGTTATTATTGTTATTATTGTTGTTGCTGTTGTTATCGTTACTGTTTGAAACTGTGTTGCTGGGCTGTTTGTTCTCCTCAGACTTTAAAGAGCCTTTTTCGGTATCCGGACTCATTATTTACCAAGTGACTAAATATGGAGTAAACCAGAGTTTAGGAATAGGAAATAAATCTGGAAATATAGGCCAAAGATAAGCGTTGGATTGATAATTTAAGATAAGTAGATGTAGTAAAAAAGTAATCTGAAACACTTCAGTAAAGTCAGCTTATGGAATATTAAAAATAACAAAAAGTGATAAATAAATTAAAAAGTCTTATGGCGAAAGAAGATAAACGTTGTGTAAATATAATTATTCTGTTATTATTCTGTCTTGCGATGAGGTGGAACAGGGTTAGAAAGAATGCTTCAAGGAGGAAGAACCACAGAGATAAGTGCCACAATAATTTGAGACTCTGGATTTGTAGAAGATAACACAGTGCTATATATGTACCTAGGAAGTAAAAACTAGTGATCTGATAACCCTAATGCATCCAGTCCTGGTAAATTAATCAAAAATTCTGAACTTCAGCCAACTGGAAACAAGTCGTGCGAAAGCTAAACTTAGGTCACGTGACTAAAGAAATATTTTATATTTTTTCCTGTTTACTTATCCTTGACTTAGTTTCAAACAAACACAGAATTTATTACTAGAAGACACAACAAACAACAAAATGTTAACATTTTGCCCATACTGTTCTAATATGCTTATTGTTTGCAAATCTGAATCTACAGGATCAAACTGTTTCTCATGTCCCACTTGTCCATACGAATTCCCAATCATTGGTCTTCAAATGTTTGAAAGAAAAGAACTACCTAGAAAAGAAATTGATGATGTTCTTGGAGGAGAAGGTGCTTGGGACAATGTTGACCAAACTACTACACAATGTCCTGTCGAAGCATGTGGTAATGATAAAGCTTATTTTTTCCAATTACAAATCAGATCTGCTGATGAGCCTATGACTACATTTTATAAATGTTGCAAGTGTTCAAATCAATGGAGAGAAAATTGATCATATATATTTTTTGTTTAGTTCTTACTCATGAACTTGATTGTATATTATTTTGCATGGCTCCTCGCTGCCCACATTTTGCATAGTTTAGTTAACTCTTATAATACATTTTTTACTGTGAAATATTCAGTACCAATACGAAAAATTATTAAATTAAGATATCACAATAAATGGAATAATGGAATAAGTCTAAATATAAAATTCAAAAAAGTCAAAGAAAAGTATTATTTTAAACTAAAAACATTCATCCAACAAACTGAAACAAAGATAAAAAACAATTTTTGGAAAACTTATGTAGATTACATGAGCAAAAAAATATTGTCAGACACAAAGAATTTTGTTTCAAGAAGAAAAAAAAAGATAATGTAAAGAAATAGTTTATCAGTGGATGATAAAGATTTCAGCATAATTTTTGTAATCTTAAATTTACTGAATTCCCATCTGAATTAGATTACATTACTTATAATTTTGAGTGGTTGGGTTTTTGTTGGGGAAACCAAATGATCCTGCTGTTGAATCTGATTTTCATCATTGGGTGATGGTGTTGAAGCTTTAATTGATTTACTACTGGACGCCTTTCTTTCGGTAACATCATCAAATATTCCCCTGACTTTTGAAGTAGATCTCAAAGCTTTAATGATTGAATCCTTACTTTTTAGTAAACTCTTTAGATCCTCTATTTCCCCGTCCTTATCTTTTATTAATTGGGTTGTGACATTCGAAGTCTCACCAAATTGTTTCTTTTTTTCATTGACAGACTTTTCAAAAGTCAACGACTGTAGCTGATTTTCTAGATGTGTAATATAGGACTTCATTTCATCCATTTTTGATAATTGTTGCTTGCTTGAATTTTCTAAACTGAATAAAACTTCATCAAACCTTGGATCTTGTAGTTGATAATATAATTGTAATTGGATTAATTGTTGCAACCCATCGTTGTGCAATATAATTGAGTTCATTGTAGTTGTATCATTAAGTCTCTTCAGATGTTCCACTTGTTCATTCAAAATCTTATTTTCAGCCATTAATTCACCATAACGAGTGTTTCCATCAACATTTAAGGAGGACACGATGCCTATATCAGCTGCTGTAACAGACATAATTGAAGATATTGGACTACTACATCTTGAATCATCGATATTTGCAATCATATGCATGGAGGCAGCAGCATTATTGTTTGCTAAATCTGTTCTCAAAGAATCAATTTCTGACTTTTGAAATTCATTCTCTTGAAGTAATTGTGCAATATATTTATCTTTGTCCATTAAGCCAGAAACTTCAGTCTTTCTGACAGTAACAGTGATATTTTTTGCTCTAGATGCAAATCTTAATGTGTTCGCAGTTTCAGCAAGCGTTATACTAGACAAGTGAATAGTACACAATATTGCAACAATGGCATTTCCGCTTAAAGCTGGCTGTAGTAATCTAGTTAATTTAGAATCTCTATATGGAATATGATTGGAAGAACCTTGAGATAGTTTTGAAATTACAGTACTTAAGGCTAATAAAGACTTATTAATGAAAGACCCTTCTTTTCTTCTTTCAATGTGAGAAGTAGCCTTCTCAGAACCTGCTAAATCACACAAAGACAAAGTTGAAATTTTATCCATACCTGTTAATAGGTCTTTTATGCTGATTCTAATCAAAACAACAGCGTGTGATCTTGAAGATCTTGCATTAAAATCAGTTCCACCTGTCTTTCTAATGCTATCTCCTTTTTTTATAGTGTTTAATAGCTCACTAGCTGAACTAACATCAACTTCACCTAAACCATGAACTTTAACACCATATATTGGATCATCTCTAATTTTCAAATCATCGTGAGATGAGCTTGAGCTTGTTGAAACAGTTGATCTTTTCAAACTATTAGCGGATTCTGGATTCAAAAGATCATACAATTTCTCATTATAAATCTCTAAATAGGAACACGAAACTTTCATTTCATCTCCATTTGTGGATTTTAATTTTTCAAACAATTCATTTACGCATAAATGAATCAAACCTGGTTCATCAATTGAACCTTGCATGGAATGTGTTTTACCTGATCCAGTCATACCATAGGCAAATATTGTACCATTAAATCCATCTAAACATTGATCCACAACTGGTTTGACAACATCTGCATAAACTTCGTCATTCTTAACAAAAGGTTCATAAACATGATCATATGAATAATCTCCCATATCAAAGTTGGAAATAGTACCAGCAACAGGGTTTATAGTCCAAGAATTGATGTTAGCTCCAGGAACTCTTCCATCTAAAGGTCTTGGTCTAACAGCGACTTTGATTGTTCCTGCATAGCTACTTGAATTGTTGAACGCTGAACTAGTAGGAGAAGGTGACAGCATACTCATTGAACTGGAAGGTCTACTGTACCCTTGTCTACTTGCTGGCCTTGAACCAGCTCTTGATTGTCCTCCTGATCTCACTGACATTTGAGAAGTTGGCCTCACTGGAGGTGCAAACATTGACATGGAGGATCTGGGCCTATTGTTTGAGGGAGTGGGTGGAGCAAAAAGGTTTGAAGTAGATGAGTTATTGGAATTTCTAGGAGTATTTGGTCTGATTCTAGAGGTAGAAGATATGTTCAAAGCCCCCAGAGAAGATGCAGGTCTTACTCTTGGGTTCTGCCTAACAGTGTTTGTGCTGGCACTTAAAGAGGAAGATGATCTCATAGGAGGTAGGCCGATATTGGAGCCCCGCGTTGGAGTCATGGACATTCTAGACGTGGGATGGTTATAGTGTGACATTTTAATAGGAATTTACTGAAAAAGGAGAGTGTAAAATGGCAAAGATATTGGTTAATTTGATGAAGTGGAGTTCTGAACGTGTTTCCAGCAGATCAAAACTTCTTGTGAAGTGACAATATTTACTTTCCACCCGAAATGGCAGACAGACGGCGCGACGGCCGTCGGTTTTTTTCCTGTGGATTTATTTATTCTATTCTTTTCTTATTACGATTACACATTAATAACAGAGTAATTGGCCAGAATACAAACACTGGATCCAACATTTCTAATCACCACTGTTTCAAGCTTGGTCTCATTAAAATCAATAAAGCCAACCCCTGTTGAGCAACCTTTTTTGAGATTGAACGTAGCACTAGTAACAAAGCCAATCAAGTTGCTTTTAGGTGGACATCCTAATGAAAATGTAGAAGCATTCTTACCTTTTATGGATTTCTTAATGCTATGCTCAAATTCATACCATTTACTCAATTGCTCTTCTGGTATTTTATAAATTCTAGCATTGTCTTTGATATGACCTCTATTTGCACAAGTGAATCTAATTGGAGAAACCGGTAATTGGGGAATAGATTGCGGACTAACTTGGATTGAATTAATGTCACCGATATCTGAATTACCATTGAACAATTTAATTGGAATTTCTTTTAGCAAAATAGATTTAAGCTGATTTTCGTTATCCACTTTTTCGATATCTTTAATTGCTTCAAAAACATCATTTTCATTATTAATAATTCTTTGAAAAGTTTCATCAAATTCAGCACCTTGACGTAATCCAGCTGTATTGTTATTATGTTTCACTTTTCTTAATAAGACTCTTAATATTTGTAGATACCTCCAATCAGAACCAAATGGTGACCCAACTTCTCCAATATGATCTTTACCAATTTTCAGCTTGTCATATGCAACACGTTTTGCCTTAGGCTTTCTTTTCCATTTTCTTTCCATTTCTTTCAAATTCGCTAAAGATCCTGTATATCCAATGTTCGTGAATACAAAATCCGAGAAATTTAATTCTCCATTTTCAAAATTTAGTTGATTACTTTGTCTCAAGCCTCCAATTTGAACATGTGGAACATGAACCAACTGATACCAGAATGGCATAACCCAAAACCAAGGCATGAGTATTTCATAATCATCTTTCAATTTATTAATTATAACTGGAATTTGAGGAGAGGTTTCAGATTGAATAGGCTGGCCGGGTTGATACTTTCTAAGGTTAGACAACTGTTTCAAACTTAGTTGCTTTTCGTATGAATTCTGTCTGCCTTCAATACTGAGTAACTCATTTACAACATTTGAGTCAACACCTTTTCCCTTTTTTAACCCAATGATGGTATCTAACAAATGATCTGTATTTTGTCGTGTATCTGTGGAGCAAATAGGCTTTGTAATTAATCTTGGGTCATCAATTTTGAAGGAGAATTGAACATTTGAAGGAATTGTTTTAACATCATTTAAATTTTTGAAGTTTCTCCAAATTTTATAGCTTTCAGTATTTGATTCACTCTTTTGAGTATGTAATATAGACTCTAAGGCATTTAGTGCTTTTGGCCCCACAACTTTAATCGATCCAATTGAGTACTTACAGTCATGCAATGTAATGAATTCGAAAGATTTAGTCTGATCAAGCAAGTGGCTCATAACAGTATCATATATAGAAGGATGAATTCTTAAAAGGCATTGAAATTTATCTTTGTTTTCGTTCCAAGACACAAAGCCTGGACCTAACTTATCATTATTTATACTGATGAAACCTTCCCAAAATGAACCAGAATTTATGTTTCTTTTCTTGGTTGCTTGATTTTCAGTTAGATATCCAATTAATTCGATCAGCTTTTGTCTTTTATTGATATTATTGTCGGTATAACAGTTCAAAATAATAGTGTTGATAAATGATGTATCCCATATTAGACATCCCTTCAATCTTGATGATCTGCTTGTACTTCTAAAACATTTTTGAGTAGGGGTCAAAACTAAATTCCATCCATACTGTTTGATCATTTGAGCTCTTTTTGCATGCCAAGTATGTGTTGGCAACCACTTGTATTTTGTTTGTCTAGTTGCATACTTCAATGATGTTAATTTGTGTATTTTGGCTTTACTGTTAATCGAAGTATTATCGTATGAACCTATATTATTGTTAAGGTTTTTCAATAGTTCTATTTGGTGTGATCTTTCATGCGATAAAATATCATTTTGATCGTCTGATATAACTGTCTTTGTTTGATCTTTTGATGGAGTTATTTCTCGTTGTGCTTCAATTAACTTAATCTGTGTCTTCAGCGACTTTAATTTTCCTCTCATGTTCATCTTCTGTAAATTGATCAATTCACCATTTGGCAATTGGCCTGATAATTTAAGTCTGGCAGCATATTTCAATAGTTTAACTCTTCTTCGTAATCTATACAATAGCCTTCCTCTTGGATGTTTTTTTGATTTAATTTTTCCTGTTCCTTCAGTGCTTTTAGAATAATCGATAGATGATTGGAAATTTTGCATCGTCAATCCCATTTCCCTTAGTGCTTTAGACCTCAATCGTTTAGGGATACGTTTAACATTATGACTAGCAGTTCTACGTCTCATTGATCTTGGTAATTGTTGAAACACTCTAGTTGAATTTGAATGTTTTGATCTTAATTGGGACTTTTCAAATTCTTTAATTTCAAACTCACGAGATTTTATAAAGCTTGAAATATCCAATTTATTGGCAATATTGTTATTATTAATTATATTTTTATCTTTATTGCTTGAATTGGGATTTGTAAAGGCAGTATCACTCAATTCAGTTCTGATTATTCTTGAGCTAAATAACCTAGACTTTTTGAAATTCGTCGAGCTCCTTTCATTTACAGGAGGCTTATTGGGAAGTGTGTATGACATTTTAATTATTGTCTAATTAATTTATGCAAATTGTAATTTCATGTAAGAGATTCTTAATATTTCTTCAAATCATAATGTTTTTTTTTTGTTTGTCTTAAAAGCCTGATCTTTAACAACGTTAAAAAATTTCTGTCTCGCGGCAGTGTAAAATACAATTACGTAAGTGCTTACTCTTACTAAATATAAATATATAAGGGCAACTTTCTTAATAGAAATCGTATATAATGAACTGGCCTTTTGAAAGACATATTCTTATGGAAAGAAGAATCAAAGAATCATTGGAATAAGCAAAACAAAACTATAGTCAGAAAGACCCAAGAGAAAAATTAAAAAGAGATTAGTTATAAAATGAAACACAAATGGATATTGTAAATTAGGAAGTGTCAAATGAAACTATACAGTAGCAAAGAGAAAAGTCAAAAATCAGGAAACATAAAAAACAAAGAATAGAGAATAAAAGGATAAAACAAACTGAAAATCAAAAAAAAAACATTCACTTAATATAAATATCTTGATTCAACAGGGGGTGTCTTATATCTTGCAATTTTCATATCCCCTCTATTTAAAGCCATTAATCTTGCAATCTTTTTCAATTTGCTCACATCAGCAGTTTTTGTTTCTAGATGATTGATTTCCCTATTATGCTCTTCTACTTTAAAGCGTAATTGACCTATAACTTTCTTGTCAATAGCTGAAGATTTTTTTAGTAAAGCTAGCTCATTTTCATAATTAGCCAATCTTTCTAACAAATCATTATTGCGTTCTGCTTCTTGTTTTAAAATAGATTTGTGAATTCTATGTTCATTTTCAAGATGGTCATTTTGTATTTCCATATCAACTAGTTTTTTAGAGTATTCATTTAGTCTAGTATTATATAAGTTAGACTCTTTATTATGGTTGTCAGATTGATTGTTGAATTGTTTACGTAGCTCTAGCAAGTCATTTTTCAACGTTATTATTTGATTATCTTTTATTTCACTAATTTGTTTTAATTCATTAATTCTTTTTGAGTTAGATTCAACTTCATTTTCTAAAAATTCTTCTATCTCTTTTGATTCTTCAACAAAAGTTCTAAATTCTAGTTCTAAATTGACTAATTTGGTTAATAATTCTTCTTTGGATAGCTTTGAGAATTGATTAATCAATTGCCGTTTTGTTTCTTGACCTTTAGTGTCCATATCTATGTCTGAGTCAAAGCTAGAAGGATGAGAAAATTTGCTCTCTTGTCGTTGCAACATATTTGAGCAGGGTTATTGTGTTTGAGATTGTGAGTATATATTTATAATTTATATTTATATTTATTTTTATATTTATGTTTGTATTTAATGTATAATATGTGACTCCAAAGCAATGAGTAGTTCTGATGATAGCTTTACGTAAAACCAAAATTAATTGCCCAACTCGGCTTAATTAATTGTGTCTGCTGACGTCAGAAACGTAAATAGCTAGAGAAAGCAGAAAGCATAACACCCGTGCACAAAAGTTATCACGTGATAATCATCACCTTTTCCGGGATAACAACCTAAGAATCTCTCCGGAACTATTTTTCTATGCAGCACACGACCTTCCCGTTGAAACCCGGATCCAGCACAGCCGAGTTTTGTTTTTTTTATTTTTTTATTTTATTTTTTTTTTCACTAAAAACTAAGTGAAAGTGGTTAAGAGTTTGTTTCTATCTAAATAGAAAATTAACATTTCAGCTTCACTCAAATTGAATATATTTGATCATCATCTCTTAATATCTTCTTTATAATACCTTCATCTCAAACTTCTAAGTAGTATTTCATTCCTGGTTTCTCCTCCCCTCGTCCAACTTTAGAAATACTTCGTCGAACTTTGAACTCACCGCACCATTTCACAAAAGAGCCAATAATAGCACTATCTAAATCAATAAATTCGAGTCTTTTTAACTTAACATACTCAATTAAATACATTTAATAGTCAATTATATATGTTTATTATCAAATTATCACTAAATAATTTGCCCTTTCTTTCTTTGAATTAATTTCTTCTCACTACTGTACTTTACCCTTAAGATAATTCATTTCTACCAATTGATTTTCAAATAAAACTATATTTTTTCAATACCAATATGCAAATGGAAAAAGCTCAAAATGCTCAAAATGCTTTTTCAAACAATAGAAATACTCAAAGACGTCCATCGATAAGTGCAAGTTCTTCCAAAATCAATAATGCAAACTATAATCAACAACAGCCACAACAATCTGCTACTTTCCAAGTTCCTCATAGACGTGCTTCAATGTCGGCACCTTATACAATTCCAAACAAATCAAATAATACCTCAACAAGTCAGAATAATCAGTCAAATTTATCTGCTTCTTTAAATGGTTCCGTATCTTCTCCTCCTCATACTGGAGGTCCAATTCATACTCGTCACTACCCCTTCACTAACTCTAATAATACTGTTTCAACCTCAAATAACACCACTTCAAATACTACATCTAATCATGCTTTAAACTTATCCTATCAGCAGCAACAAAATCAGTTGCAACAACAATTACAACAACAATTTCAACAGCAATTTCAACAAGCCCATGCGCAAGTCCAGGCTCAACATAATTCTTCTCAATCAAATGTGATTCCAATGTTATCAAGAGAGTTTGTTGTTCGCAGAATTTCTGAGGGAGAATCGGGTCGTTTAAAAGAAGAATTAAAATGTGAAGCATGTGGTAAAGGTTATAAACATATTTCTTCTTTAGCTAAACATCTTTGGGAACATACTCCTGAATGGCAAATGACCAAAAAATTACTAATTTCAAAACATCAACAGGTTCAATTATTAGAAGCTGCTTCCATTCTTTGCGGAATGAGTGATAACGGTACTCCTACTGATCAATCTGATAAATTAAGTGTTAGTGCTCCTTCTTCAAATCAAATCGCCTCAACAGGTTTAAGACAAAGATCGCCATCCATTTCGAATAACAATAACAGTAAGAAAATTAAAGGAAAATCAGTGATTGTTTCACCATCTCCTGAATCTGAACCATTAGAAGATCCTCAATACATTCCAAATACATCGCATTCATCTACTTCTTCAGCTTCACCATTACCAACTCTAAATAATGATCCAGTTAATTCAGCCACTTCAACTACCACAACCAACACTGCTTCTACCACCCCATCAACTGGAAATCCAATATTTACAACAACTATAAGAAAGAATTCGATGTCTCAATATCCTCCATCTTCATTACTTTCAACATCTTTATCATCAACACCATCTAAATTAACATCAGGATCCTTAAAGCAACAACTACTAGGATCACAACAAAATAATGTGACGTGCCCAAACACTTCAATTACTGAAAGTATGCCTATGTCAAGTTCATATAGCTCTAGAAGGGGATCAGTTATGCTTCAAGTTCCAAAAATTAATGAAGAGAATGGAGAAGAATATTCAAATGAACAGTATGATCTTGAGCAAGAACTGGCTGCTAAAGGTGTTGTTTATAATAATAGAAAATTTGCTCCTAGATACAACAACCATTCTGCTGCTACTAGTCCAGATGTTGATGAGGGTGTTTTTGGTGAAATGGAAAGTTAATTATTTTAATTTTGATTTTTATTTTGTTTATGTTTATCTGTTTTATCTTTAGGTTTGCTTTTGCTTTGGTTTCTTGTTTTTTTTTTCTTTTTATTTTTGCAGAGATTGATTTACTGTGCATTGAAAAAGAATTTTTTGAAAGAATGATTCATGTTTTTTGTCTGGTACTTAATTAACAGATACTTATTCTTACTGCCGATTCATTGGTAAAACTACCAATCGCCAGTATTTTGACTACCTAATAATTATTATATTAGAATATTTGCTTTCTCCACAACAAAAATAAGCAAAGAGAATTTCAATGTTGTTATGTATTTTACTGATGACTTAGATTACCTGCTCTGCTACTTTGTTGTCATTTTTTTTTAATTAAGTCTTTTGAATTTCAGGCTTTGAAAATTGTATCATTTTTTATCTTCATCTTTTTAGTTTTGCGTTTAAAAGTTTTATTCTGTTCTAAAAAATTCTTTTTTGTTTGTTTTATTTCATATCACATATTTTTCACTCTATTTTCGGTTAAATATTTATATATATTTGTATCTACATTTATGTATAACTCCTTGGGTTTCTTTTTTATACTTTTTGATTTTTTATTAGAAGATTTTTGAACATGAGTTGTTTTTTTTTTTTGAATAACGCTATTCAATATTAATATTAATATACTACAACTTCTAACAAAACTAAAAAAACCGAAACATGATTATTCGAATTAACTAAGCGCAGCGTAAGAAAAGAAAAAAAAAGCCAGAGATGGAAAAAAGTTTGTAAATTTGAGTGCACGATAATCATAACTTTTTGGCAACCAGTTAGTTGTACTTCATTGTGATTGGATTCTAATGTTCAGTTTAAAGAAAACTATATTTTCAAAAAGGATAATAAGATTCATGTCGACACATTCCAAGTTTTCAAATATATCAGTTCCTGTTAACACAGGCTTAACAAAACTAGATAAATCATTATTCAGTGTGAAAAATAAAGTTTGGGTTATTTTATTTCCTGATCCTAAAGATATTGGTCCATTTGTTAAACAGAATAAATATGCTATACTTACTGTTCCAAGATTGAAATTTACAGCTAATCTCGATGAAGATTCTATTGATTCTGAATTAAGATCAAAAGTTCAAATTAAGAATAAAACTTTGAAAGCAATTGCATTGACTGATGAATTAACTGATAAATCACCTTTAGATTCAGGGATATTAAAAGAATCAACCATTAATTATATTAAAAAATATAATGGAACACTTCATGAATATGAGATTGAATTAGATTACAATTATTGGAAAGCGGAAGAAATCTTAAAATCTGTTTTACCAATTAATTTAATAAGTGAAATACCAAGTTCATTTACAAAAACTGGTCATTTAGCACATTTAAATTTACGTGATGAATATAAACCATATGATGAGTTGATTGGTGAAGTTATTTTAAATAAAAATTCATCCATTAGAACAGTTGTTGATAAACTGGATAGTATAGATTCAAAATTTAGAACTTTTAAAATGAAAGTTATTGCTGGAGATGATGATTTTTTAGTTACACAAAAGGAAAGTGATTGTTTATTTAGTTTTGATTTTAGTAAAGTTTATTGGAATTCAAGATTATCAACTGAACATGGAAGATTGGTTGAAAAATTCAATAAAGGTGATGCAATTTGTGACGTTATGGGAGGTGTCGGACCATTTTCAATTCCTGCGGGTAAAAAGCAGTGTATAGTTTTTGCAAATGATTTAAATCCAGAAAGTTTTAAATATTTGAAAACAAATATTACTCAAAATAGAGTTAATAAGTTTGTTACTCCATTTAATGAAGATGGAAGACAATTCATTAAAGATTCAGTCAAGTTATTACAAAATTATTCAAAAGAAAATGGATCTATTAAAGTTAATAAAATTGTAACTGATAACAAAACTAATAAACAAAAGCAAAAATTGAAAAAAGATTTACAACAAGTTGAAGTTGATAATTGTACGCCATTTTCAAATGCAGCTAATAAAATCATTCCATTTAAAAAAAAATTAATTTCAAATATATTAATTCCTAACTTTTTTGATCACTATATAATGAATTTACCAGATTCAGCGATATGGTTTATTGACTCTTATATTGGATTATTTTCAAATTCATTCCCTAATTTATCAAATGCAGAAATCAAAAATTTACAAGGTTACAAATTACCAATTATTAATGTTTATCATTTTGAAAAATTTGATCATTTAGAATCTCCAGAACCCACTCACGAAGAGTTATATGAAAGAATTCATACAAAAATGTGTAAATTACTAAAATTCGATCAACTTGATTTCAAGAAAATTAACTTTCATTTAGTGAGAATGGTTGCTCCTACAAAACCAATGTTTTGTATTTCATTTGAGTTACCGGAAGAAGTTGCTTTTTATAGAGAATCTTAAGATTCTGTAATCTGTAAATATTCTAAATAAATTTAAAAGTTGTATAATAAACTGTTTATAGTGTGAAGTATTGATTAAAAGCAATAAAAAAAAAATGGTAGAATAAAAAAGTATAAACTTAAGTAAAAAAATAGCATCATAAGGATTCATAAAGAAGTAAAGTAACATAAAGGGTTAATGGGTATAAAATCTCATGGAAGTAATAAAAAATAGAAAGAGAAAAAAAGAGAGAAAAAGGTAAAATAATAAAATAAAAAGTTAAAGCATTCTACGAAAAATAGTAAATAAAGTCATACATAAATCGATCAAGTCCTATGATGAATGTAACAGTAATAATACAAATGATGAGTTACTATAATACCTATTTTTTAAAAAATAAAAAAGCAAGTGAATGCCAAAAATACGATATTATAGTTTCTTATAATTTTCATGTTCATTCATAATTCTAATTGCTTTGTTTCTCCATCTTAAAGAACTCCAAAATGATCCATATGACCAAGTTAATTCTTCAGCACCTTCCATATATCCTGAATTTTTATTAAACTGTTCACTCATATGACCATCATTATCAACATGTTGTCTAATTATATCTAAAAATGTATCACCATAATTTAATAATGATAAAGTAGTTGATTTAAAAGCTTGTGAATTAAATGGTAATATAGTTGCTTTAAACTCATTATTTAATTTTAAGTTCGTTATTGATTCAAAAATTGAAGATTGTTCAATTGGAATTTCAATTGATTTCTCATGACTGTATAAATTGTAAATTAATTTATAAATTAATTCACTTGCAGTTGCAGTTGAAATAAACCATGGATTACCTTCTGAAGTACCATAACCATCATAAATATCTTCTGGATATCTACCTAATGCAAACCCATTACCAAAACCTATTCTATTATGATTAATTGGATATCTATATTTCATGTCATTTAACATTGCTGTTAAAGTATTTAAAACACATGTATCATCAATTGGGAATGGAATATCAATTGTATCATCTTCATTATCAATATCATGGGAGCGTAATGAAGCCAAAACTGAAGCAATATCTAATCCCGATCTTTTACCAGAGGCTAATAAAGAAGGAGTTTCAATTAAATATGGTAATGAAGTTGATCTATAACCCGAATCAGTTAATATGAAATATCTTAACGCATTAAAGGATCTTGCTAAATCATTATAAAATAATTTATCATTTTGATTATTATGAACTAATTCTAATCCTAATTTTAAAGCTTTTAATTGAGTTAAACTTGTAAATAAATGTAAAGAATCAATTTCTTCCCATAAATCAAAACCATGTTTATACCAATTTTTAATAATATATAGTAAATCAGGTTTAATAATTTCATTATAAATAAATAACTCATTTAATTTAGGATGATTGAAATCTTTCTTATATTTATGAATTAAATTTAAATAATTGATAATTGTGATAACTCTTAAACCTGGACCATCTCTTTGTGGTCTACCCCAATTTTCTAAAAAGGCAGTTGAATCAGCCATAAATTTAGGTTCACCAAGACCATCTAAGGATTCAAAATCACCAGTTGGATTATTTATTCTTTGTAAATTATATGAATTAAATATATATGATTCAACTATATCAGTTAAATTTTGATTCTTTTCGTTAACATCAAAATTAGAATCATCCAATTGTTCAATTAAAGATTGGATTGTAATGGCAGCATCTCTTGTCCATTGATAAAAATAATTTGGTTTAATTTTTGAAGGTGAAGCAATAACAGCACCAAAAGTAACATTATCAGATTCATCAAATTTACCAAAACCACCAATATTGTTTAAAATACCATTAAAAGCAACATCTTCTTGAGCCAGTAACCATTCATCGAAATTATTTCTCGGTATTGATACAGTAGAATAAACACCATCAGTTATAATTTCAATATTAAAATCTGATTTTGATTTTTTAATTTCCTTATTAATAAAACTTAAAAAATTCCCGATAAATGCTGGAGAATTTTTACTTATTGAATCTAACCATGAAGAATCTTGAAAAGTTAATTTTTTGTTATAAGATAACAAAGAATTTTGAATGTGTTGAGTAACTGGAAGAGCAAATAATGGATTCTGTAGAATAATCAAAGAAACCAGATAAATGTAAAAGTGTCTTAAATTCATTTGAAACAGGGTATTTGTTTGTTATTTGTTATTTGTTATTTTGTGATTAGTTGTTGGTTATCGTTTCTTGTTTGAACAAAGGGTAGACGAGGTAAGTCAAAGTTAAAGTATAAGCAAATATGAAGTGTAAGTGTTTTTTTGGTAAACTAGTATACGTAAGATAAAAGCTAAAAGAAAACAGATGAATTTAAGTAGGCAAAGGCAAGAACAAGTCAAGTCAGGAAGAAAGAAAAAGATGCATTTGATCTGACAAAAGAAAAAGAAACGGCCAGTCACACTAGTCTGAAGTCATAAAGTCACAAAGTCATAAGTCATAGTAAGGGCGAAGCCGGCTTTGTTAATCTGTTTGGGGATTACATCTTCTCAAGAAAGAGTTGATCTGTGATCTGTTTGATCTGGATCTAATCTGAATCTGGAGTGGCGGTTCCTTGAATCGCCCCTGTTCACCTTGATCTGTTAAATAGAAGTGGTATTGTGATTGTTATCAGGCGGGCCTGTTTCTCCGTGGGGCTCGCCAGAGTGGTGACCGGCGGCACCCGGAGATGACCCCGACTCTGTGGTCATGGTCATGGTAGACAGTCTGGGGAGTTTGGGGAGTCTAGAGAATTGTTTCTGATGTTTCCCCTTCCTTTAAAGTGCTAAATGCCCCTCTTTCTCTTGCTGTTGATCTTGCTCTGGAGTATAAGAGCTCTTATTGAGTCATTTGCCTCAACCGCGTCTCTTCCCCAGATTTCACCCCTTTTTCTTCTCTTTTCTTTCCCTTCACATTTCACATGTGCTTTCCACCAAAAGGAAATTGGGGTTTCCAAACGTCATTGTGTAAAAGCCCCAAAATCAGTGCTAATAGTATTCTAATGACACACAAACCCAAAAATCACACTTCCGGATTATTTATTACTCCGTATAAGTTACCCGGCAATGGGCGTCGCCCATTCAATTTCTTGCAGCCAGCATTTTCCCCGAAAGAAGCGACAAAAGCGAAAATAACGAAAAACAAGTTTTATCTAAATAAAACCTTATTTTTTCTTCTTTATCGAAACTTACATGGTAATGTTGTAATATTCTAATATCTAGTAGTTAATACTTACTATTTAATCAAATGTCTATATTTCCAACACAATACTAACAGGGTCTCTTCCACTACTCGCTTATGTCCTTATGTCCCGAAAGAATCCCTGCGATTTCCGCCACGTTCAGTCATCGCCTGCCGCTTCTGGTAATCAAATTTCATCACTATTATTCACTTGCTTTTTTATCACAAAAATTGTTGTTGTTTTTTTCTCTCTTTCTTTTTCTACTCTGTTCATTTATAAAAATAAATTAAATTTTATTCTTTCTGGATATAGTCAAAGTTTCAAATAATATATTAATTGGTGCCTCCAGCTAACTCTATACCATTAACTGAAGATAGTTCTTCTAAAGATTCCGATACTAATATTCAAAATTTAAGACCAAGTGCTGCTTATACAAATATTAGAACCAAAAGTTTTTGTACTAGAGCTAGACAATTCCAAGATTGAAGTATGAATGATGGAAATAAATTAAACTATGCTCAAACTTTAAACTCTGAAGTTCCTAATATGGATCCTGGTATTGGTATTGAACCAAATGAAGAAGATGTTTTATCTCTGTTGATAGATGATGATGATGATGACTATAATAATAAGACTAATAATAATAATAGAGAAAATTTTGATGAAAGTAATAATTTAGATTCAGAATCGAATGATAAAGATAAAATCAAAGCTGATAACTCATCTTATAAAGCTAATAGTTTATCAAAAATTCAAACTGCTGCCAAAGCAACCAAATTAGCTTATTTTGATAAAAGATTCAGAGAAACTAGAATCAAAATTTTTTTCTTACATACTTGGGGTAATATTTTATTAATAACAATGATTTTTGGTATATTTGGATTATTTTGGGGTGCTATGTATCAAAGAGAAACAAGATTAAAACATTTTGAATTTGCTGTTGTTAGAGATGATCCAACAATTTATGATCAAACTGGAGTCCCCGATGTTTTCAGTGATA
The DNA here is from genome assembly GCA_003706315.3 of Ambrosiozyma oregonensis (nom. inval.). Lineage (NCBI taxonomy): Eukaryota > Fungi > Ascomycota > Pichiomycetes > Pichiales > Pichiaceae > Ambrosiozyma > Ambrosiozyma oregonensis (nom. inval.). The sequence continues at coordinate 74,535 of PPKY03000051.1, forward strand.
CTTTAATGACAGCTATAAATATTTCAACTATTCGTCCCCTATCTGGTTGGATGCCAAGGTATTATACAAATTATACAGATAATGTTACCGAGCTTTATCAAAAATTTCATCACGACATTTATCATCAAACTTATTGGGCTATAATTTGGGTTAAACCAAATTCATCCTTGAATTACTATAGTGCTTTACAGAATGGTGAACAATATGATGTTTCTGATGTTTATCATGTTATGTATGAAACAGGAAGACATATGGCAGGTGTTAGTTCATATTTATCCAAAGCTATAAGTTATTTAGGTATTGCTGTTAGCCAATTACAGCCAAAAACAATATATGGTCCATTATCAAAAACTTTAAATGATACACAATTATTTGCTGGATTACAGCAGAATTTTCAAATCCCTATTACTTTTACTTCTCATGATATAACCCCTGCTGAATTAGTAACTCCAATTTTATTGGGTCCACAACAATTTGGTCCTATTTATCTTCACTTGTTATCATTAATGCAATTGGCATATTTTGTTCCTTATCATAGTCAGATTGCATCAAAGTTAAATAATAGAGATTTCCTAATATTTAGATTATGCTCACAACAATTTACTTATTTATTGATTGGTTTAGCTTATACTTTGATACAAATTGCATTTAAAATTAATATATATACTGCTTATCCAGGTAAAGCTGGTTTTGTTGTTTTTTGGATATTCAGTTACTTATTACTTTCTGCTTTAGGTGGTATTAATGAAAATGTTGCAATCTTATTAAAGGTTTATGCACCAAATATGGTTCCATCATGGATGTTTTTATGGATGGGTGTTAATATTGCTCCAACAACTTATCCATTAAATTTATCACCTAAATTTTACAGATTTGCTTATGCAATGCCAATTTTCAATGGTTATGAAACTTATAAAATTTTATTGTTCAATACCTGGAAAGGTGCTTCATTGGCTAGAAATGTTGTTGTTTTACTTGCGTATGTCATAATTTCTATTATTATAAATCCCTTCTGTTTGAGAACTTTAGTCAGGAAGATGACTGAAGAAGCTGAAAAGAAAGCTCTTCAATTAAAAATGGAGAAAGAGGAAATGAAAAAAAATGAAAAATTAGAAAGTGTTGTTTAGTAATCAACAGTTTTTTCCTTCTATTTTAATTTAATTATTACTCGTTCCCTTGAGTTTTTTTTTTTTTTTTTCATTACACTGTTTTGGTTGTCATTGATTGATATAAACTCCTTTTTGCATTTTTTTTTTGTATAAAATTACTAATAGATACATTTGTTTTTTCTTTATTTACATTTATTACTTAAAAATATTCTTAAGATATATGTGGTTACATAATCATTTCCTCAACATTATCCCTAGAGATTATTTTACAAACTCAATTAGACAAGTTTAATGTAATTATTTACCCTTAATATTAGAATCATTGAGTGTTACTGATATAAAAAAAAAACAATGCAACCAAAAAACTGCCCCAAAAATTCCATTCGCTATGTTAGCTTATAAATACCTAAAGACCCTGTAAATGCAGGAAAATGTTTATCCAAGCTTCCATAGCCTAAATATGGCATTCCAACAGATAAATACATATCACTTTCAAAATTAAACACTACTAGTGATCTACCAAATCCAGTATACCCGATACCTTGTGCCCCAATAGCAACAATACTTGAATCCTCAATCGATAAAACTGCCATAGACTTGCCAAACTGTTTCGACTTTTCCATCAATTTGGCTTCATGTAATGCTTTCTTTATATTTAATTTCCATATTGCACCTCTTCCATCAAACCCACCATCACCAGATATCAAAACTTCTTCGGTAGATAATTGAACCATTTTAATTCCAAAGTTTGTAAAATCAGTTGCAGAAGCGTGATTAGGAATAACTTGCGCAACTGGTTTATACCCAACTTCGTCATTTATATACTCATATAAGTAAACAGATCCACATTGTTGACATTGAATTGATGTTCCAATGATTGTTTCATATGGAGCAGATACTAGCAACCAATTTGTTAATGATTCATTCATTTGGTCTGCTATAATTGAATGATATCCAAATAGATTCAAATTTTTTGAAGTCGTTGGATCTTGACCATGAAAACTTTTCGATTTTAGAGTTTCTTGCTGTGGATATTTTTGATATTGACTATTGATACTGTCGATGGTACTATCTTTTATCGGTGATTTTAAAGTTGTTAAATATTTCCCTGTGAACTTATTGAATATAAGTACTTGACCCGCTTTACCAGTTCCAATGAAAATAAATTCTTGCGATTCTTCCACTGTTGTTCCAAATTGTTCATAATCAAATGAAAGCTTATCAATAAGTGGTAATTTGAAATGAATAATTTCTAAATCTGAAACATCCAACAAAAGTGGGGTTTCAATAATAGCTGCAAGACTTGAAAGATGTTTATATAGTATTTCACCACTAAGAATTATAGCTAAACCAGATTGAGGTTTCTGATCAACTGAATCACTATAATGGGAACCAACAAATAGATTATCATATTTACCATCTTTTGATTTAATCGATTTCAAAATGATTCCAAACTGTTTTATTCCTGCACCTCCTAATTCTTTATTGGCTTTATTATGAGTTATTAAACTTATTAATTTTCCAGATGAAAATATTTTCAAGTTAGACAAACCAGGTTCAGATACAACCAATAATTGAATTCCTGATAGTTTCAGAGCACTCATTGAGTAGCCAAATTTAGAAAATTGTTTCATTGACGTGGTTCCCAATCGAGAAACCGAAATTGAATCTGTCTTAGTTTTCAGGTTTCTCTTTGTCTTTACCACTGTTGATCCTCCTAATATTTCATTCAAGGGAATTATATAAACTGCTCCAACATTATCTTCATATGGTGCACTAATAGCTAATGACTTGTCTTTTGAAAATTCTCCAACCTCTACTGCTAAACCAAATTGTGAGTTTGATAAACCATTATATAGCCATAATCCATTTTCAGTTCCTTTTATCTGGAGATCTAGATCTGTACTATTACTTAAATGTTTACTGTTATCAATATCACAATTGAAATCATATCTATATGAAAGAGAACATAAGTCAATTGGAGGAGACTCTAATCCATTTTCAAACCAAGAATCAAGTTGTGAAATACAGTATCTGATTTCAGAGACTATTTCATTAATTCCTCCATAAAAATAATCCAATAAAACTTCCTTTAGCATTGGTGATTCATTTAAGTAATAATTCACTTTTGGAGAATTACGTAAACTTGATGCAGTTAATTCAGCCTGCAAAGCAGTATACCCGACTGATATACAGATATTTAAATTATTATTTGTAATTTTATTATATCCTAATCTATGGTAAATTTCAATTATATCGTCTGAAGGATAATTCCAGTCATGATGGTATATGTCTAACAATTTTTTGAGTCCTTCGTTGTTAAGATTCTTCAACTGTTTATTCAGAATAATAAAATCACCAGCTGGATCTAAAAACGTATGGGCTTTATCGACATCTCCATTGAATTCTAAATATCTCAACATTTCCAAAAGTCCTTGTCTAGACTTTAAGGAATGCCATGAGACATCTGTTACCTGATGGGTAAATATCCCATACAAGAACGCTTTCAATTTATTATTTGTTAAACCTTTCTTCAAAAACTCTTCATGATAGTAAATAATACCAGCTTGTAAAAAAGGAGGCCAATGAGCTTCTTCTGCTGCATCAGCTAAACCAAAACAATTATAATATGCATCTGGAAAAAAGGCACCAGCTAAGTAATTTGATAAATAAACATCTTGATCTTGTAATTCTGTAGGGAGGTATGTTTGTACAAGTGAAGCAATCGTTATATGGACTCCTATGCCAGCTGTATTAACTAATTGAATTATAAGGAGTATACAACCAGTAAATTGGAGCTCAAATTTCATAGCGTATTCTGGTGTACTTCTATGCTTGTCAGCGTTCCTGGCACCATGGCTTCATAATTCACCCAAATGATTAAGAGTCCAGTAACCTGAGCGGCTGCGCAATTAACAAGCACCGCCTCAAAACACTTTATTTGCACTGCCTGATGGCGAAAACAAAACAAAAAACTTCGGTATTCTGTCATGATAACAATTTTGATTTTGGTTGTTCTCTGTTTTTTGTTTTTTGTTTTTTGTGTTGAATGATCCCTCAACGTTATAGTCTGAATCATCATATCCATCAATTATAGATGATAAGAGAAACAGACACTTTAATTCTATAACTCCTCTTTAATTTGACTCATATTTCACAACAAATACCACACTATGATATCACAACTGCCTCATTCCATACTTATAACATGTGGTTTAACAAGTTTTACAGCTTTATTGATATCAACTTTTGGAATTTATCTCCAATTAATGAACTATAGAAAGCCTTTTGAGCAACGTTTAGTTGTAAGGATACTACTAGTAGTTCCTATGTTTGCTACTACTTGTTATGTGACATTATTAAATCACAAGATCGGTGAGATTGTTGAACCGATAAGAGAAATTTATGAAGCTTTTGTCATCTATACTTTCTACAAATTATTGGTGCTAATGCTTGGAGGCGAAAGAAATATTATTCAAAGAGCTATTAATAAGCCAACTTGTCAACATCCTTTCCCTGCTTCGCTGTTCTTGAAGCCTATTAATATTTCAGATCCAAAAGATTTTTTAACTATTAAAAGATTAATATTACAGTATGTTTGGGTTAAACCATTAATTTACTTGGTTATAGTGATTAGTTCAATTACGGGTTTTTATGACGTTAACAATGTATCATGGACTAGCATTTATCTCTGGACAGGTATTATCTATAATATCACTGTTACGCTCTCTCTTTATTACCTAGCCATTTTTTGGAAATGCCTTTATGATGAATTAAAAGTCTTTCATCCTTGGCCAAAGTTTCTTTGTGTGAAGTTGATTATTTTTGCATCTTATTGGCAAGGATTATTCATTAGTATTTTGAACTTTTTTCATGTTTTCAAAGATCTTGAGAATGATGGCGGAAACGTTGGTGGAAACCTTGGAACACAGATCCAGAATGGTATTTTATGTCTGGAAATGATTTTTTTTGCGTTGCTGCATTGGAAGTCCTTTCCCTATTCTGATTTCACAGCTAGTAAATATCCCGACTCAGCTCGTTTCAAAACTAGAACTGCAATGAAAGATTGGATTTCAATTGGTGACTTGGTTTATGATTTAAAAACGACCACAATGTATGGTGATTCTTATAACTTCAGAAATTTTGATTCTGCAAATGATAGAAACTTATATGCAGATTCTGCTACTTTTAATCAAAAAATTTATCAAGGTTTAAGGTACTCTGCAGATGGTAAAAAGTATTGGATTCCTAACACAAATGCAGGGAAAACACTTTTAAAATCTCATGAGATGTTGAAAGGAAAACAAAGTTCGACCAGTTCTTCAAATAATTCAATTGGTTTTAATACATTACCAATTGCTCCAGTACCAGTTGTTGCTGACTCCAGAACCCCATTATTACAGCCAAATTTACAATCAAGTTCACAATATATAGATACATTAGCTGATGATAATGATGAGAGCTTTCGTTTTTTTTCAGGGCATGAGGAGTCAGTGGCTTCAAATTCTTCGAGAAAGGAAGTAATCAATAGTGATGATGATTATTTACTTTTGAATTCAAATGAAGAATTTTCGAAAGATGAAAAATTATATAAACTTGTAAGAAACAAGTATATCACTGCAGATAAAATTAAGTACTTGGTTGACTATGATTATACCAATGCATATGTCAATAGAATAAGCTCTCTACGACAGCGATTGAATGGAGAAAGGTATTACTCAAATGAATCATTTGATTCTTGAATGTTGAAACACTAAATTTCTCCATTCCAAAAATTTTGAGATTGTTTTCATAAAGAGGTTATGTAATATAATAAAAAATCTATTTAGTAGCTAATACATAAAAAAAGAATGAAAAAGGGATTAAGTAGCCTTATATAGAGTTTCTGTTCTTTTCAAATTACGTTTTTGTTTTTTTTTTTGTCTTTGATCATGTGAGCAGTTTATTTACTGTATATATTTTGATGAAATTAAAAGGATTCATTTGAGCCTCTGAGGGATTGAAAAAGATAAATAAAGTGCTCCTCAACTCTAAAAATAAGAGAGTAGTAACTTAAAAAAATAAGAATTCGCCTGCACCCACGCTGGGAGTCGAACCCAGAATCTTTTGATTAGAAGTCAAACGCGTTAACCATTACGCTACGCGGGCGATTCTCTATTTGTAAGGAATTAGGATAGACCGGAGTTGGTGACCTTCCTAATTAGGAAAATAAAGGCTCTAATTTGAGAAGACGGTAAACAAGTTCCGAAAGGTTAAGTTGGAAGCGAGATTAGTTTAGAA